>JAULLG010152335.1:0-18957 GCA_035668355.1 Sarracenia leucophylla
CAAGGCCGACCCGTCTCATAACAATGCAACTCTTTTATAGACCCGAAGGTCTGAGGGAAAGGCCGATCGGTCTCACAACAATGCAACTCTTTTACAGACCCGATGGTCCGAGGGCAAGGACGTCCCGTCTCACAACAATAGAAATCTTTTACAAACCCGAAGGTCTGAGGGCAAGGCTGACCCATCTCACAACAATGCAACTCTTTTACAGACCCGAATGTCTGAAGGCAAGGCCGACCGGTCAACTATGTAACTATTTTATAAACCCGAAGGTTTGAGGGCAAGGCCAGCCCGTCTCACAACAATGTAACTCTTTCACTGACCCGATGGTCTGAGGGCAAGGCCGACCCATCAACGATGCAACTATTTTACAAACCCGAAGGTTTGAGGGCAAGGCCGGCCCATCTCACAACAATGCAACTCTTTTACAGACCCGAAGGTCTTAGGGCAAGGCCGACCCGTCAACGATGTAACTATTTAATAAACCCGAAGGTTTGAGGGCAAGGCCGGCTCATCTCATAACAATGCAACTCTTTTATAGACCCGAAGGTCTGAGGGCAAGGCAGACCCGTCTCACAACAATGCAACTCTTTTATGGACCCGAAGGTCTGAGGGCAAGGCCGACCCGTCAAAATCTCATAGCCAATTCAGAATTTCTTCACAAAACATTTAACTATACCATGATTCCAGGATGGGATTGAATTGGCTTAGAGATCCGCAATCATCACATAACCTAGACGACACCATATATCGTAAAGTAGACGTGTTAAGTCCCATACCTTAGCTCGTAAACGTTATGCGTACACAGACACGCCACATATCACATAATCAAGTCATCACGGATATATAATACGGCACAACATAAACACACAAGAATATATCTCATCCAACATGGCGACGTATAAGCCTCTGAGGCAACCACGTGCCACAAAGCACATCTCAACAGGACCAAAAGTCTCATATAGCATAGAAGTTGTATCTAGGGTATCTTAACTACCTATCACCACCCACCTGCCTACACAAGCCATGACAAAACCAGAGTACATTACACTTGATATGGGGGTCTATCATTTAAGACCAAAACTGATATGATACATCATGTCTAATCAAGTCACTCACTAAGGGAAGCTAAGAGTTCCCCAGGGTTTACAAAATTTTCATGTAAAGCTAAACCATCAACTTGTGAGTTAATTAACAATGATTAGTTCCACTATCCCAACTCACCGAACTTTGGAATCAAAGGTTCATTCATCTACTAGTTTCTCTAAGTCAAGGTCAAGATCCTAAATCGGTTCACTCATCTCTAATTCGAACCCTAACTTGGTTAGAACCGATATCGGTCAGACATACTTCGTTCTAGCGGGCTAGATTAATCATAACTAGGTTCAATTTAGGGATTCAATAATCTATTACACAATCTAAAGATCAAATCCTAAAATCACGTAGGGTTTGGCAGTCTCGATCATACTTCAAGACAAATTTTGGAGAAAATATACAATTCATATCAAAAATAGGTTTATTAGGTCCAGAATTTTACCTCGCAGTCGAACCGACAGCAAGTAACCAAGTTGAAACCAAAGTCACCTCGAACCATCCTCGAGAGCGTGTACAACTGCCAAAATCAAAGCACCAACTTGCTATTTAATTTACAGGGATATAATTTGGCTATCTAAAAATTGTCAAATTTTTATCGCAAGATATATTCAACTCCAATATCACATAATCGGAGTCAAGTTCACGAAATTATCCCTATAGGACAGAAATTCCCAAATCAGTCCCAAATTGGGTCTAAAAACCCTATTTGTTACAAAATCAAAATTGATTCCGCAAACATAGTTCTAGCTAGTCTAGATGATTATTCCAAGGTCCAATTTCATGGTTTAATACCCAATTGTATGATAAAAATCAAAAAAAATCCAACAGAGAACCCGTCGGTTTCGCGTAAGGTTTGGCAACCTCGATCTTTCGATCAATCATAAAACCTAGCCAATAATTCAAACTAAATTAGAACAAACATTCAAAAGATCGAGAGGACTACCTTAGATGAAGAAATCCGAAGAAATCAAGCCAAATCGATGCGAAAATCAACCCAAAAGCTCGCGATTGCCGCGCGTTATCCTCCCCTGGTTCCGCCCCTGTTTCTGTCCTTTTCTCGATGTCGCCGGCGGTGATAGGCACCGATGGCGGGGCGGCTGTGGACGGTGGAGGTCGGAGGTGGCCGACGACCTCTCCTCCTCCTCCTTCTCCGTTGCTCCATTTCCCTCCAGTCGCGTAAATGCCGACTGGTTTTTTGCCGAAAATGTCCTCCAGCCGAAGCTTCTGGAGAATAAAGCTTTGGTTTTATGATTTTATTTATTTTTTAAAAAAACATTTTATATTAATATATATATATATACATATATTTTCACAAATATATACATGAATATACATACTAATATAACGTATTTAAATACAAAAATATAATCTTTTACTTAAAAAGGACTTTCGCTAACCCATTGGCTAGAAATTTTATTTTAGCTTAAAAATCCAAGGATAAAACGAATTATCCACTATTTCACTGATTTAAAATAAAATATTAAATTAAACGGCTTAGGCCGTTACATTATTAATTAATATTTTATTTAAAATTGATGGAATTTCGAATAGTGTATTTTACCTCTGAAATTTTTTTTATCAATAATAAATAATAATTTTAATTTAAAACTTATGAAAAATGGTGTTAGAAGAGGATTTAATTCTAGAATCTTCATAGCAAAAGAAGATTTGTATATTTGCATAAATTATATACACAGGAGGACATATATGTCTATTTGTATAATTTTATTTGCTCTAAGTCTTAAAAAAAAGGAATTGAGAAGTTTCGGGAAGAGCAGCCGCGTTATACGTGTAAGAAACAGGGGGCGAGAGAGAGATACAGGGGAGAGGCAAGGGAGAAGAGACGGAGAAGAGAGAGGACCACCGGCCACAATCCCAGGCCACTGTCGACCACCTCTGACCGCCATCGTGCCATCATCGACGTCCATCGCCACCGGCACCGGCAAGAGAAACTATAAATAGTGGCAAAAACAAGGAATACTAAACGTGGACCCGTTAGCTTCTAGGGGCGATTTTCCTTCCATTTAGCTCGATTTCCTCCTATTTATTCGTAAAAGGTAATCCTCTCGATCTTAAGAACATTTCTAGTAATTTTGTTTGGGATTTGAGCGAACTTTCATGATCGATTGTGTGACGTCCTGGTTGCCCACATCAAAAAGGGAGAGGGAGTCCTGGGCTATATAAGAGCAAATCTGCACCTTGACACACAACGAGG
This sequence comes from Sarracenia leucophylla, assembly GCA_035668355.1. Taxonomy (NCBI): domain Eukaryota; kingdom Viridiplantae; phylum Streptophyta; class Magnoliopsida; order Ericales; family Sarraceniaceae; genus Sarracenia; species Sarracenia leucophylla. The sequence continues at coordinate 3,311 of JAULLG010152335.1, forward strand.
CCTTTTCCCTGGTGGTCCAAATCTCATAAGAACTCTGCGGTTAAGCGTGCTTGACCGAGGAAATTCTTGGATGGGTCACCCCCTGGGAAGTGTAAAACCTTGAGTGCCCATACCCAAAGTGGATAATGTCGTTGCCGTGTGCAGGGTCAGGTTGTTACAAAATTGTATAAGTGCCGACTCTCCTTACCTACGAGTGTGGGTCCCAGGCATCTCGCATGGCATGTGGGTGGGCTGTCGAGTGGGTGGGTGCAGGAAGTAGACTGGCAAGCTACCGGAGCTGGCCGGCTACTGCACGAGGACGTGCAGCCTTAAGGGGGGAGGATTGTGACATCCTGATTTCCCACATCGGAAAGGGAGAGAGACTTCTGGGCTATATAAGAGAAAACCTGTAGCCTAACACATAACGAGGCCTTTTCTCTGGTGGTCCAAATCTGATAAGAACTCCGCAGTTAAGCGTGCTAGACCGAGGAAATTATTGGGATGGGTGACCCCCCATGGGAAGTGCAAAACAGAGAGGGCCCATACCCAAAGCGGACAATATCGTTGCCGTGTGAAGAGTCGGGTTGTTATAGCCAAACGTTGGTGTTATAGGGTCGGGTTGGTGAAAAAACCTAAACCCCAAAAAGCTTGATCTTATTTTGGGGTGTTACAGCCAAACATTGGTGCCTTGAGGGCACACAAACGATGAGTAGAGGTATCGGTGGTGATCAGGTTGTTTCTTGTTAGTGATTTCATCCTTTGGTTTGAGGTACCATTAGATCGTGCGTGTGAGGAGTTACAAATCTTGGTGAACTCTGTAGAGTGGTTATCAATGGTATCGGTCATGACTAGATTATTGACCTTTGGGTAGTTTTCAGTGAGTTGTAAGAGACGCGGTGAAACGTGGTACTCTAATGCGTGGGAGGTTCGTGTGAGAGACGAACCCTGTGTGGCTTTAGCTTTTTCTATATGCTTTATTATGTGAGGCAGGGATGAATCGGTTGGATGTGGTGTGTTGGTTCAATCTTCGGATTGGTATGATGAGCTGTGTCATCCGTTTGTGAGCCTATATGGTCACGTTGTTAATCCGAGTTTGACTGATGTGAAATTTCAGTAGAGATTGTTTTAATGGATCGAGTGGATCTATTGTATGTCGATGGGGTTATCATTTGGGTGAGGCGTTGCTCCTAAGTGAGGAGACTATCAACATGTTGAGCAATGTGAAATAGTTCACTTTGTTAAGACTGAATCTGATCAGTGCGATGTAGTGATTTCGAGGACGAAATCTCTCAAGTGGGGGAAGTTGTAACGGCTTGAGCCATTTAATTAATATTTTATTTAATCGATGGAATTCTGGATAATTAATTTTATCCCTGGAAAGTTTTATGTTATTTTTAATATGGTTATTAGTTAATTTTGACCGGTGAGAATTTAAAAGTGCAAAACAAGGCTATTGGAAATAGAAACAATTTTTTAAAGTACAAAATAAGGCTTATTATTTAATTTGGGTTATATATATATATACACATATATATATATGGGTGTTTTATATAAAACAATTAAAAAAATAATAAATAATAAAAGGAAAATAATACTCTCGCATCGCGAGAAGCTTCTGGAGAAGGGAGAAAAGCCGAAGCTCGCGCAAAACAGAGAGAGGGATGAGGGAGAATTCGACGGAGAAGAAGGAGTGAGGTCACCGGCCACCACTTTGCCGACCACCCTCGACCACCGTTGTGCTGCCATCGTCGCCGGCAAGGGTAAAGAATCGACAGCAAACGGAGGGAAAAACTGAGGAGAAAGCCGTGCGCAAGTCGCACGCTTTGATGGACGATTCTGGCTTAATTTTGGCCTGATTCTTTTGTTTTCTTTGTCAATGGTATGATTTGATGCCTCCTCTATGCTTCTAGTAGTTTTGTTTTGATCGATATCAACATTTTATGATCGATCAAGGAACTAGGGTTGTTCGGGCCCGACGAGGATGATTTTTGATATTTGGGTTTCAATCTTGTTTTTCGCTATGGAAACATTAAATTGAACATTGTATCAGCTATTAAAGCGTACTAGAGAGATATTTGTGAAATCAATTTCAATTTTGGAACAACTAGGGTCTTTGGACTCGATTTGAGACCGATTTGGGAATTTCGGCCCTATGGGGATAATTTCGTGAAATTGGTTCCGATTCTATGATACTGGGGTAGAATATAGCCAGTGATAAAAATATGATAATTTTTGGATAGCCAGGTTATAACCCCGTTAATTAATTAGCAAGTTGGTAATTTGTTTTGCCAGCTTGTCGCGCTTTCGGGAATGGTTTGGGACGGCTATGGATTCGGCTCGACTTCCCGATATCGTCTCGATTATGAGGTAGGATTCTAGACTCTATAAATCCCTTTAATGATATGGATTGAGTTTTTATCAAAATCTTCTATTTGTTAATACTTTGGTCGCTAAGTGTCGAATGTTAGCCTAACTAGGCTTTGAGGCTGAACTTATGAAATTGATAATGGGATCCTAAGAGATTGGACTTACCTGTGGCTATCCTAGTTAGATAGCATAATGGTTATGTAATCGATTTTGATTTTGGATAGAACTAGGGTTCATTTTGAGAAATGTGTACTGAGTTGCGTCTTATACCCAAGTGTTGATAGAAGTTGAGAATTATATTGATTAGGTGTTCTGAACCCTAATGTGAGCGGTGATGGATAGTTAAGTTACCTTAGTGATGCACGTAGAAATGTGCTATAGGTTAGTTTGGACTTGTCTAGACTTATGGGTTGTCGAGGTGTCTTTGAGACAACATTTATGTTATATGTGACTTATTGTTTCGTTGATATCTGCACAGTTGCACTTGGTTGCCTTAGAGACTCATTTATCGTTATGTTATATGATGTATTATACATGACATGTGGTGTGTCTATGTATGCGTAAGGTTTACGAGCTAAGGTATGAGACTTAGCACGTCTGCTTTACGATACATGGTGTCACCTTGGTTATATGATGATTACTGATCTCTAAGCCTATTCAATCCTATGCTTGGTTGGTGATATTATTAAATGTCTTGTGAAGGGATTCTAAATTGGCTATGAGATTATTGACGGGTCGGCCTTATCCTCAGACCTTCAGGTCTGTAAAAGAGTTGCATCGTTTGTGAGTTGCCACATCGGATTGTTGAACTTGGTTGTGGTAGTTGTGGGTCTTTAAACAAATCTAAGTTTAACATTGATTTCGGTTACATAATGAATATCATTTCTATGAACTTAATGGATTGAGAGGTGTATATTTGTATTGGTTTATAGATATGGGTCGGCCTTGCCCTCAGACCTTCGAGTCCGTAAAAGAGTTGCATTGGATTGCGTATGGGTCGGCCTTGCTCTCAACCTTCGGGTTGTAAAATAGTTGCATCGGTTATGAGACGGGTCGGCCTTGCCCTCAGACCTTCGGGTTTGTGAAAGAGTTGCATTGGATTGGATATGGGTCAGCCTTGACCTCAGACCTTCGGGTCTGTAAAAGAGTTGCAGCGCTAGGTAGATGGGTCGGCTTTACCCTCAGACCTTCGGGTCTGTAATAGAGTTGCATTGCTAGGTAGACGGGCCGGCCTTGCCCTCTACCTTCGGGTTGTAAAATAGTTGCATCGCTTGTGAGACGGGTCGGCCATGCCCTCAAACCTACTTGTTTATAAAATTGTTGCATCGCTTGTTGATAGGCCGGTGATGCCTTCAAACCTTCGGGTTTGTAAAAGTGTGCATTGATTGTGTTTGGATAATAGGACTATGAATATATGTTTGCAACGTTCTTTAAATAAAAGTTTAATGTGATTCACATTTTGTGGAAATTGTATGAAACCATTACTTTATAACAACACTTGAACTTAGGATTGTGGTATAGACTTGAAATACCAAAACTTTTACTGACAATGCAATTACTTTGTCTTATTGAAAAATGGGCATATGACATTTATTTTCAAGAAAAGAACAATATGTTACTTTTAATATTAAAACTTGTTCTTGTCACATGCCAACTTTACAAATCACATTGTGAATAATTTTGTCTATTATCCTGCTACTTGGGCTCAGCCCGTTTGTTAAATTTTTCTGGTTGAGCTGCTAAAGATGGTGGATAAGGACAATAATGTGAAATCTTGATTCTGTGCATTGCATCTATCACCATCACTTCAGTCATTGCCCTACCATTCAGAGACATGCATATTAATTTATTTTTTTAGCTTGGTAATTGGATAACTGTACGGCCATAAGGCCAATTTCATATTATGCATGCATGTGAGATGTCGTCGGGTAAGCAATTTATATTTTTATTTATTTGGTTGAAATAGTTTAGTAGATGTCGTGGAACGGCCTTTTTATTGTTTAGAGTAGCATAGTATAGTTGTGCCGAATAACGGCTTATTGTAGCTTTGATTTGCCACGAATGCGGATTTTTGGTATACAGAATGTCCTGGTACTTGTTTATAGGTGAAGATTTAGGCATTTCCCGTTTCGGAAAGGTCCAAAAATAGGAGAAACTCTGCCGAAATTTCTAAAAATTTCAAGAGTTAGAATATTTTTCACGTTTTTCCTAAAATTTCTTAACAAAAAAATATTATTATTTTTCTTAAATCGGTGTTTTAGAGAAACAAATATTCGGCATGAGGTCCGGTATCAGTTTTTTGGATAATTTTGTATTAGATTATTTATTGATTTAGGTCAAGACGTTACAGATTGAGGCTAGGGCTTCACCAAACTCGACGCGAACCCTTCAGCTCCCATTTACAGTTTTTTGGATTCTTAGCATGATTTTAGCTATTGAATGATGAAATTGAACCTATACCTTGTTATCTAAGCATTCTAGAATCATTATTGTGGAATCAATTTCAGTTTTGGAGAAATTACGTTTTCGGCCCCGATTTGGTGCTAAATTGGGGATTTCGGCCCTACTGGGATAATTTCTTGAAATTAATTCCGATTCAATGATATTGGGATAGAATAAAGCATGTGATTGAAATTTGGTAATTTTTGGATAGCCGGATTATATCCCCATGAATTAAATAACAAGTTGGTGACTTGATTTTAACAATTAGACTCGCTTTTGGGGATGGTTCGAGGCGGCTATGGATTCGACTCGGTTTCTCGGTGTCGTCTTGGTTGCGAGGTAGGATTGTACACCTAATAAACCTATACTTGATATGAATTGTATATTTTCACCAAAATTTTCCTTGAACTATGATCGAGACTGCCGAATCCTACGTGATTTCTAGGATTTGATCTTTAAATTGTGCAATTGGCTGTTAAATCCCTGAATTGAACCAAGTTATGATTAACCTAGCTCGCTTGAACGAAGTATTTTGATCGATTTTGTTTTAAAACAGGTTAGGGTTCGAATTTTAGATAAATGTATAGATTTGGGAATTTTGACCAAATTGAGATGATTTTCTAGAAATTAATCAGGATTATGTGAATAGGCATAAATGTTAACCTATGGTATAAATTCGTTGATTTTCGGATAAGTGAGATAAACTCTCTTTAATAAACCAATAAGTTGATAATTGAGATTTACAAATATGAGGATCATGTAATCAAATTAATGCTAAAACATGTAAGATTGAAATGTATATGAATCCATATTAATTAAGGTTAATATGTGTTTTGTTTGGAGTTGATTGAAATATATTTTTCGTTTTAATCCATAAACTTGTGAGTTAGACAGATTTAATGTGAAATGAGACCAAGTGTATGAAATTTTGATCTACGGAGGCCAAACTTGTTGATCATGCATCTACGAGGTTTGTGGATTTGATTGTGGTGTGTCTATGTATGCGTAAGGTTTACGAGCTAACGTATGGGACTTAGCACGTCTACTTTACGATAGATGGTGTCGCCTCAATTAAGTGATGATTGCGGATCTCTAAGCCAATTCAATCCTATCCTTGGGTGATGGTATCGTTAAATGTCTTATGAAGGGATTCTGAAAAGATTATGATATTTTGACAGATCGGCCTTGCCCTCAAACCATTGGGTCTGTAAAAGAGTTGCATCATTTTGGTGACATACCACATCGGATTATATGGATCTTGGTTGTGGTAGTTGTGGATCCTTAAACCAATCCAAGTTTACTATTGATTTCGGTAATGCGATGAAAATCATTTTTATGAACTTTTTGGATTGTGAGAGGTAAAGTTGGATTGGTTTATGGATGCAGGCCGGGCTTGCCCTCAACCTTCGGGTTGTAAAATAGTTGCATCGCTTATGAGACGAGCAGGCCTTGCCTCAAAACTTCGGGTTTGTAAAGTAATTGCATTGTTGACGAGTCAGCCATGCCCTTAAACCTACAGGTTTGTAAAATTGTTGCATTGCTTTATTGACAGGCCAACCATGCCTTCAAACCTTTGGGTTTGTAGAAGCGTGCATTGGTTGAGTTTGGATAATGAAATGGTAAACAAAGATTCACCATCTTTTTGAATAAAAGCTCAATGAGAGTCACTTTTATGAAAGTTGTATAAAACCATTACTATGTAACAAAACATTGGACTGGAGAGATTATGGGTACAGTCTTAAAATGAGAAAATGTTTTACTTGCAATGCGGATATTTTATTGTATTTGAAAATGGGCATGTGACACTTATTTTCAAGAAAAAGGGTATTATGATACTTTTATGATTAAAACCAATACTTGTCACATGCCAAACTTGCATATCATATTGTGGTTTATTTTGTCTATTATCCTGCTATTTGGGCTCAGTCCGTGTGTTTAAACTTTTTCAGGTTGAATTGTTAAAGATAGTCGATCAATATGATGACGTGAAAGCCTGTAGTGTTGCATGACATCCACTTCATTCATCCTAGTCATCACCATACCATCAGACGAATGTATATTAATTTTATTTTTGCTCGTAATCGGATAAATGTACAGCCATAAGTCCTTATTCATTCTGTTGCATGCATGAGAGGTATCGACGGGTAAGTAGATTATGTTTTCATTTGTTCGGTTGAAGTAGTTTAGTTGCGCCGTGGATCGGCTTTACTTTTGTTGAGTATAATAGTTTTGATGCCTTGGATGAGCCTAGATTGTGTAGTTGTGCCAGATAACGGCTTAAGGTAGTGTAGAATAGTCTAGTTTTTCCGCGAATGCAGATTGTTGTTATTCAAATGTCCACGTACCTTGTTTACAGGACATTGCCTGTTTCGGGAAGGTCCAAAAACAGGGGAAACTCTACAGAAATTTCATAAAAATTTGAAGAGTTAGAATAATTTTCAACGTTTTCCCTAAAATTTCTTTACAAGAAAAATATTCTTGTTTTCCTTAAATCGGTATTTAAAGAAATAAATATTCGACATGAGGTCCGGTATCCGGTATTTGGATAATTCCGTATTAGATTATTGTTAGGACGTTACTTGTGTCGACACAAAAGGTTATTTGGCTTGACACAAGTACTGTTTGGGTTGACACAAATTTATGAGACACCAGAAACCAAAGTGGTGTCGGCACTGAATAGAAATGGGTCGACTCAGTACCATTTCAACGCTGTTTGGTGTCAAAACAACACAAAATGGTGTCGACACTCGAACAAGAGGTGTCGACACATCTTCACACAATAATAAAGAACAGTAGATGCATTCAAATGCAATGAGAAGATGTGGTTAGTATGACATATTAACCATTAATTTGGAACACATTACACATCAAGTTCTTTACGTATTGAATTAAAACGATCCTCGTGAAGTTGTTTTGTGAAAATATCTGCAAGTTGTTTTTCCGTATTAAAAAAATTTAATTCAACATCTCCCTTTTGCACATGCTCCTGAATAAAATGTATCTTCTTTGTAACGTGAAGTCGAACCTTCAGTAATCTTCTTTATATGGCGAAGCAGAACCAGAGAAAAAGCTTGCTTTACAGATGTTGTATTTTGTTTTCTCCTTGATTCAGAATATTACAACACAATATAGCTCATACAATAAATGAGATGAGAAGCACTCACTAGCTTTTCAAAAAGGATTTACAATAAATGTGAGCTGAGGGATAGTTCTAGAGATTTCCGAAATGAAATGAAATCTTGAGAGTATTGAAGTTTGACTTAAGAAATGGAATAGTGAAATGTAGGTTTTTGACCTTTCAGTGCTTCACTTGTGATTATAAAAAATGCAGAGATGTAATTTCTAATATATGGTCTCAAACATTTATGACCGTTAGATTCTGAGCTGGTGCATTAAATGCTAAAAATTTATCTGTTATAGTCTCCAAAATTTGAATTTCGCATCGCAGGTGTCGACATAAACGACTTTAGTGGTTACACAAATCTTTTGAGGGGTTGACACAATATTCTCAATCTTTTTCTCCTACACAACAGCGTTAACTCAACTAAATCTGGTGTCCACTCATGCAGATCTCAAAAAGTGGGAGCCACTAGGTGTCGACTCATTTGAATCTGATGTCGACTCAACTGTATCTTCAGAATCTAAATTGAGGTGCCTTGTATAGGATAATGTTTTCATTGGTGTCGACACATGTTTGAGCTTGAAAATCCAAAAGATGTCACCTTGTGTCGACTCATATCACCATTGGTGTCGACACAACTAATCTTTAGAAAACATGGAGGGAACACATTTTCTCGACTCTTGTCTTCATCTATGTTGACACTTTTGAGTTGTAGAAATCCACAAGGAGCTTTGTGTTGACTCAATTTATCATTGGTGTCGACACAATTACTGTAGGAACCTTGATGTTGATAATTCAGCTTTGTGTCGACTCAAACCATCCTTGGTGCCGACACTATAGCTTTAGAACCAAGAAATAAACAATTGGTGTTGACTCAAACCCTGTTTATGTCGACACTTCCTTTGATACTTGGAAGATTTAGTTGTCTTATGTTGACATAGGGTTTGTCTGTGTCGACTCTAACTTTGAATCACTAAACTTTCTAACACTTCAAAGTATTTGATTAAAAGTCTTCCAGTCCTAAAAATTCATTCTCAAAGAAAATCAAATCATTAGTGATTATCAAATCAATATATTGTTATTGCGAAAATCGAAATTAAAGCTTGATTGAAAGCTCTTTGGGGTAACACTAAGAGTCAAAGGGTATTTGTTAGCACACATGCAAGATTCTTGACAATGAATTATGTAATAAATCACAAACACTGGTCGCAAGTTGTTCTAGAAGAGGTTGGTAATGAAAATTTGGTATAACCGGAAAGCATACCTAATGAACGGAATGAAATACCACATATCGTAAGTACACAGGATGGGCTTCATCATAATGGGAGGGTTGTCCACCAACCTGAGATGTTCATGTTCTTGGGACAATTGTATGACAAGATCCTAGAAGAGTATGATACCGAACCCATGAACAACATTGAATCAGTTCAAGGCAAAGATGCAGATTTAGGGAAAAAGGCTATGGAATCTTAGATAACGTCTATGTACTCTAATCAGGTCAGAAAACTTGTGGAATCATTAGATGGGATAAAACTCATTGGGTGAAAATGGATCCATAATCAAAGGAAAGGAGTGGACGGGAAAGTCGAAACCATCAAAGATGGGCTTGTTGCGGAGGGGCTGACTCAGAAAGAAGGGTTCGATTATGAAAAAACCTATTTGCCAATGGTCATGTTTAAATCTATTTAGATTCTCTTATCCCATGCACATCTCGATTACAAGATTTGGCAGATGGGCATCAAGACGACATTCCTTTACGAAAGTTTTGACGAAAGCATCTATATGATTCAACAACACAGTTTCATAGCAAAGGGCCAAGAACACATGTTGTGCAAGCTTAAGAGGTACATTTATGGACTCAAGCAAGCATCAAGGTCTTGGAACACTCGATTTGACTAGGCGGTTAAAAACATGGGCTTTGATCAGTGTCCTATCGAGTATTATGTGTACAGGAAGTGCAATGAGCGTAACATGGTGTTTCTAGTCATTTATGTTGATGATATTCTCCTAATCGGAAATGATGTGGGGTTATTATCTTCGTGAAGGTATGGTTGTCAAGTCAATTTGACATGAATGACTTGGGATAAGCAAGACAGATCCTTGAGATCAAGCTCTTGTGAGATCTATCACGAAGGATGTTGGGCTTTTCCCAAACCCGTTATACTGGCTTGATTATTACTCGATTTAGCATATATAAAATTTCAAGAAAGGATTTCTTCCTTTTAGACTTGGAATTACTATATCTAGGGATTAGTATCATAGGACACCTTAGGGGATAGAGAGGATGAGAGGTATTCCATATGCTTCGGCAGTGGGAAGTCTCATGTATACAATGCTCTGCTTCTGATGCAGCCATGGAAGCCATTTGGTTTAGGAACTTTCTATTGGACTTGGATGTGGTACCCTCGGTGTAATGGCCTATTGTACTCTATAGTGACAATAGTGCAGCGGTTGCGAACTCGAAGGAACCAAGAGTCCACAAAAAGGGAATGCACATTGAGAAGAAGTATCGCCTCACCCTGGAAATCATGCATTGCAAAGACGTGATAGTTTCCAAGATTGCATCTGTAGATAACCTAACCAATCCTTTTACTAAGGCGTTGTCTCAGAATCTTTGATAACCATGTAGAATGGTTAGGTGTCAGATGTATTCCTGCATGGCTCTGAGTATAAGTGGGAGATTGTAAGGTTTGTATATTGAAAAGCTAGGCTTTTATGTATTTTATTATTAATCCTTGGCTTATCTATGAGAAACATTTGAGATTGATTTGCATTTGTGGTTTCATATTTATATTTATGATGAATAAATGCATTGTTCGTATATTCCGTCTATTATTTGACTCGGTGCATGAAGCGTGGAAGATCGAGTCAAAGGTTCTGACAGAATATACAGGTATGCTCACAATCGTAATGGAATCAAACAATCTATTGGTACAATTACGACACATAGTTATAGTAGCTGGTCTTAGCTAGGTCGAACGAATCGAATTCATGTTTTGGAAATTCGATGTTCGAGCTCTATGTGTTAACACACTTGGAGTGTGTTGAGAGGGATCAACATGATGACCAATTCTGTACTGACTATATGAATTGATCCACATCATGTATTATCATATATTACACGAACTCTTAATCCTGAACTCATTAGTTGATCATGTTCATTTAATACACAGTACTTTGAATTGTCAATGGTTGAGATTTCCACCATGAAATCAATAATACCAGTGAGTTGGATACTGTCATTATTTGTCTTGTAACATCCCGACCTTAAACAAATATCCAACCAATATAAATCACTCCAAGCTTAATACATACTCCATGCCGTTATAACTCCAAAATAACTAATTCCTGAAATTCTTAGAAATTTCGGCAAAGTCTCCCTTGATTTTTAGCACTATCCCAAAATGGGCAATATTGGCAAAACATGTAAACAACTCAACAACAATCCAAAAAAAAACAAAAGCCTATCAAAGGCATCCAACAACAACAATAAAAGCTCATCCAAGGCATCTAACAACTACAACATAAAACTGAAGAAAATCATTACTCACCTGATAACCTTTCTCGTAACGCCAAAAGAATCTTTCACTGCAAACTGAACATCGAACTATGCTAGAACGACATACAATAAAAGTGGCTTTTTGGCCTTACAACTCAACAAAAGAATATTAAATGGATACAATAAATCCGAATGTACTACATGGAATAAATACAACATGAAATAAACAACACGTCTTCAAGCTAGCCAATCCATCCACGTAAGAACCTGAAAAATGAGGGAAATAACAACATAAGCATTTGCTCGTGTAGGAGATAATCTAACAATAGAATAAAGAGTACAACATGTGAGTTAAGTATGTGAATGCCCCAACACTATAAAAAGAAGTAGCCTCGTTCCTTTTTTTGTTTTGCCTAAAACCGTATTCACATGACTCTAGTTTTGAAAACTTTTCCAAAAATTTGGTTTTGTTTGCTTCCTTTCCAGATTCTCATTTTAAAATCGTCTTTCCACTTTATCAAGTCTTTCAAAACATTTTTAGAATTATCCAAGTCATTGCACAAGTTTACAAGTTGAGGGTTTCACAAACCGAGGGTTTGAAGGCATGGCCAACCGTCTCACAATCCATATAAACCAATACAGCACTTCTACAACCTGAAGGTTGAGGGCATGGACGACCCGTAACCAAACCAATGCAACTATTTTACAACCCGAAGGTTGAGTGCATGGCCAATCGGTAGCCGAACGAATGCAACACTTTTACAACCCGAAGTTTGAGGGCATGGCCAACCTGAAACCAAACCAATGCAACACTTTACAACCCGAAGGTTGAGGGCATGGCCCACCCATAACCGAACCAATGCAACTCTTTTAAAAATCCAAAGGTTTGACGGCATGGCCGACCCATGAACAATCCAATGCAACTCTTTTATAAACCCGAAGGTGTGAGGGCAAGGCCGACTCGATGTCAATGCAACACTTTTACAACCCCGTAGGTTAAGGGCATAGCCCACCTGTATCCATAAGCCAATCCGGATACACAACTCAATAATCCACATAGATCATAAAAATGATTTAACTATATAATCGAAAACAATAGTAAACTTAAATTGCTTATGGACTCACAGTCACCGTAACTAAATCTTTCGTATCACACCACATCATGCAACCCAATGATATAACATTAATAGTGAGAACATCATAATCAACAGCGGTGATAATATCAATAGGGATATAACTCAATAACAAGCACATCAACGATAAGGGCATCACAATCGGTAGTAGTGATGTCAACAATAGGGATACCATAAATCTTCCACAACAATATGAATAGAAAAGATATCGTAAATCAACCACAACGATGCCAAGAATAAGAATATCATAAATCCATCACAACAATATCAACAGCAAGGATATCTTAAATCAATCACAATGATATGAACAGTAAGGATATCCTAAATCAACTTCCATGACACATAGCATACAAACATTGTGAACAATTATCGATAAGGGCTACGCCTCAACTAGCCTATAACACATTGTCACGATAACCTCATATCAGTATTCACATCTCAACAATAACCATACATTATTCCACACGATACCGGGGTAATCAAATGTCACTAGGTAGTTACATTATACACTACATAAGACCACGATTTCCACCATAAGCCACAAACTTTAAGCCTCTATCCACTAACCACAAACCATGGGCTAAGAGCTATAATCTATAAGTTGTTAACTACTAACCTCAAGTTATTAGCTATCAACCATAGCAATTAACCACAAACCTCAAGCCACAAATTGCACCTCACGAATCTAAAACCACAAATCAAGACATTCGACTCTATCAACCACGAACTACATATCAAGGTTATAAACTATAACCACACGTTATAAACCATCGGTTGGAAGTGGGGAACCCCAAACTTCAAATCACTCCAAGTCATCAAGTTCTCGGACCAAATTATCAACCTCTAAAACAAATTCATGGATTTCCACTTCTAAGCTAATGTCCCTGTTGGACTGGTCGCAGCGGATGTTTTAAAATGATTTTGATAACGCATTTCTCATGAAATATTACATAGATATACGAGAGGGATAGAACTATACCTATTCAACTTGTCGAAAAGTTTCAAACTTTGTTCCACGATATGAACGAGATGACCACACGATCTTCTCACGTATAACCCTTGCACATTCTTGCCTCCGGTGGTGGGCACCAATCCGAGACAAGGCTTGAGGCTTCAACACACTTTGAATCCTCACCAAAACTCAAGAGAATGAGAGAGAGAGAACCCTAGGGGCCAGCGGCACTTGTGGTTATGTATGTGTGCTAGGGTTGTTTTAATTCTTAATATTATGTATATATAAGTCCCATGTATTTTTAGGAAAAATAATAATTGTATCATTTTCCTTCCAAAATACATAAATATATACAAAATATATTATCAAAACAACCATGCTAGGACCGACGAAACAAAGAGAGAGAGTGGGAAAATATTCCAAAAAAATCTCCTAAGATATATCCTTGCATTATGTCCAATATTTCCTAGATATATAAAATATATCTAAACAAATTAAATTAGGAAACTATATCCACCATGACCGACCACCTAGGGATAAATCCCTATGTGTGCCCAATATCGAAAATGCCCTTGAACATTTAATTTAATACCTCAAACATCCCAGCAAAAAATCTAACGATCGAATTAAATTAAATAAATATTGAAGCCTACCAAAAACACGTGCGTATAAAAAGGCTACGTGAGGGATCACGAGGAAGTATAGGACTGGGGCTAATCATACGAGAATACCGGATATTTCTAACTTAACCCCCGAGTTAGATCCATTGTCGCACAAGCCAGGACTTACTCCACTAAAGGCTCTGACTGAACTCTCGGCCTCAAACTCAAATTATGTCTCGAGTTTCCAATTACCAGATGCACTACCATCTCCCCACGTTTAAGATATGGATTACTGATAATCGAATTATGTTACTGATAACCCAATTTGAAAATCCTATGTTCCTTGCAACCGCACCGCTTAACTTATCGATAAGTCGGATCAACCGATCCACTGTGCAGGTTTTGCATAACTGAACTTATAAGGAAAGCACACGAGGGGGAACCTCTAAACCTATATCATATGTGGTTTCCATTGGATGATTACCAACCATCAAATGAACAACGTCAGTACCCAACCCCCCGGTCATATTGATCTCGCCATAAAAATCTCGGCCATTGGTGACTCAAACCACTGATCATCATCCGAACATGATTCGATCAATCACGTCGGGATTAAGAGATCGTGCAATCCCAAATAATATAGAATGTGGATCAGTTCATATAGTCAGTATATAATTGATCATCCTATTGATCCCGCTCAATACACTCCAAGTGTACTAACACATCGAGCTTGAAACTCAAATCTCTAGACCGGGATTTGATTCTTTCGACCTAGCCAAGACCAGCTAATATAACGATGTGCTACATCCATACCAATGGATAGTCCGGGTCCACTGCGGTTGTGAGCCCCTTGTATATCTGTCAGAACTTTTGACCCGATCTTTCCCGCTTCAGGCAATGAGTCAAATACTGAACAGTATATACGGACAATGCATACATGCATCATACATTAAATAAATATGAAACCGAGTATACATATCCTCTCAATAGATTCTCATTAATATTCCCGGGATCCCGGATAGAAAAATACTCAAAAGCATGGATTTTAAGTATACAATCCTAACAATCTCCCACTTATACTCAAAGCCATGCACCCTTCTATCACCTAATACTTTTTCCTAGGTAAAAGTACCTGCTAGGTTACCCACAGACGTAATCGTGCAAGTCATAATGTCACCACGTTGTACTGTCTCTCGGATGAGACAATCTTTCCCTCAAACGTGCTTTCTCGAGGAAACACACATTTCCTGAGGTGGACCTTCTAGAACCCTCATCAATCCTGGAAAAACAAGTTTGCATACCCCAAGGGATATGAAACCATCACCCTGACACATCCACATATACTCCATAATCCTTTCAGATACTTGAGTATATTCTTGACCATAGTCAACATTGCTCCCTTAGTACTTGCGGTTGAATACAGAAAATGGCACATATGAGAATTCCTAACGCCGAGGAATGCCTCTCATCCTCTTTACCTCCTGGGATCTTTCTAGGTCACCGATCCCTAGATAGAGAAATTCCAAAGGAGTATATCCTTTCTTGGAATTTT
>JAULLG010152336.1:0-12812 GCA_035668355.1 Sarracenia leucophylla
GAGTATCCATCAATGCCCAAACAGGAAACCGAAACCAAGTTTCTCCTAATTTGAGGTACATATAAAATGTTCTTTAATATTAAACACCTATTTCTACCAAAATCAAGAACTACGTCTCCCACTTTAATAACAAATACTTGGGAGTCGTTCCCCATCTGAAGGTAAATCTCGTCATTTCTAAGTTGTCTGGTTACCTGGAACCCCTACAATGAATTACAGACATGATTAGTGGCTCCTATATTTACACACCAGGTCTCCGTAGATACAACCACTAAACATGACTCGACAACTAAAGCATTACCTTCAGCTATGTTTTTATTCATAACATCCCCTTTGGCAGTCTGCCCTGCTGCCCGATCATGACCACCAAATAATTCTATAATGTTTAGGATCATATCAGCTGTAGTTGCCATAAACCGATACTGCCCTTGCAAAACATCTGACATGGAAGTCAAGATGTAGCAATTTGCCATCTAATCAGCTTTCATCCACTTCTGATAGTACCAGACCTGTTGTTCGGGAGATCCACTATCAGGAGCGGGTGGACATGGATCAAACAACATGAATTCGCAATTGTCTAAGGTTAAGACAAAATCTATGTTTCTTTTCCAATTGATAAAGTTAGGTCCAAAAATTTTGTGTTCTTTGAGTTTCACCCCAAGTGGATTGAAAGATTCCATTTTTAAATATCGAGAAACAAAAGAGAAACTTTTTAATTTCTTTTAAAAATTTAGGGTCCCTCAACCTTTTAATTTTAAAAGAATTATTGGCAGTTGAAAGCCCTTGTGATTAAACAGGCCACGATAGTGTGGACATCCACTAATCAATCCTGTCCAGACAGACAAACTAGTCTATTAATTTTTCTTAGGAAGTATCACAACAAAAACTATTCACCCAGACTCACAATAATTGATCAGGTCACGATAGTATGTACGTCTAACCAATTAACGAACAAAGAACTAATATGTCTTTATTTTCTGATATATGCTAAGTAATTAAATAGACAATTACTTTGGTCCCCACAAATAAAATTAGTGACTCCGATGGGGAGGATACTTTTATCCACGGGTTAAGTGTACAACCATCATACCTAATTTGAAAATCCCACGACAAAGACCCGGGATTGGTGTGAGCGAGCCTCACTTTGCACTACATTTCAAATTAACTCATTTCGGAGATTCGTACCGGAGATACCATGATTATAACACTTCTAATGGGGAGACCGAAATCGAAGCCAACACGCGAGTTAAAATCACATTTCCAACGAACGTGTGATGGAGACCGTAGGATTTATCCGTGAATAAATCCTTCTCCCACTTAATATTTTAAAACCGCGTGTTTTACCTTTTTTTAAAAAAAAAAATTAAACATATTTTAAATTTGTGATTAAAAGAAAATCCGGCCTTAATTAATTAAAATCTCATATTTAATTTCATTAAAACAAACAAAAGGTTTACTTATTTAATTTTGCGAAAAGAAATTAATTAGCCGATTTTTCCAAAAAACTTTAATTAATTATCTACTTATCGTAAAAATAAATAAATTTTAATTGTCTCGTTATTTTTCGTTTTCAAAAATTGCTTGGATTTATTATTTTATTAAAACCATTTTTCTCATATTCCAAGATTTGTAAAAATCATACATAAAAGGAAAATAAAATAACATAAAAAATCCATCCATGTAATTAATTAAAACAAATAAATAAACAATAAAATATAATGACAAAAATAAATAAAAAATTTAAGTAGTTACGATCCGATCCTTTGATTTAATCTTTTAATCCGACGGCCTCGGATTAAAGATTAAATCCTTAGAGTTAAGAAACCCTAATCGAGCCATCGAAGACCCAATCTCCTTCCTAAGCCCCCTGGACACCTTCACAACCTCGTACCATTGCTGGAACGCTGGACAAAAGAAAAAGCCCAAACAGCCCATACAGGAGCCAAAAATCTGCAGCTATTTTCTGCTAGTGTGTTGCCAGCTTCTACGGCCTGTTTGGCCGGATTTTTGTTGTACCCGAACCCCCAAAAAATAATGGTAGCTAGGAAACATATGGATGTTCATCTCCGCAAAAAATCGCGTTGAAAATAGGAGCACACACTCTCATATCATTTATTTTCTCTCACCGAAAATAGGAGCACACACTCTCATATCATTTATTTTCTCTTCTCCAGTTTCAGAGAATTAATTATTCTCTAATTCATTGTTCATTCACTATATATCTTTTTAGAGATAAAGAGTGATATGTGGTAGCGAAATTTATATATTATTTTCAACTCATAAAGGAGAAAAGAACCGCCAACTCTGATAGAGTCAGGTTCCCACTACAATCACTCAAAGAGGAAGGTTGCTCCTCCTGTAACTACTGCACAACGAGCCAGGTTCCGCTTCACCATTCAATGAAGAAGGAGGTTACGATTCACCCATTCAAGTAATCCTATTGGTGGCAGCTCTTCGCCCTTGTTGAAGAAGGTGATTCCACTTTGCACTTGAAGAAGCATAGGTTTCGATGCACATTCAAGAATAGTAGGTTACTCCGCACCTATAAGAAGGTCGTTGTACTGAGGTTAGCATTCACCCTTAAGAAATCCAATAGTGAATTCTCAAAACTCTTTTAGAGTGGACGTAGGTCAAGCTTAGACCAAACCACTATAAATTTTGTGTGTGTCTCTCTATCGCTTATCTCTTTACATTTCAGAATTTATATTTTCTATCATTATTGTTTTTATTCCGATGCATATTGTATTAATTTCTAAAGTTTCCAAAATGGTTGTTTAAGCTTGCCATCAACCCATTCACCCCCCTTTGGGGTGATTTTCGGGACAACACCCGAAAATTGTTTAAGACCCCAAAAGTCCTAGTTTTGAACCGTAAGGTCTCCTTTCCTCACCGATTTCAAAAACATTAAGAAACCCCATGAACCGTAGTGTTTAGAAAAAAACCACTTGAAGGTCTAATTTTCCTAAAAACCCCATTTTTGCCCAAATGGAACCACAAGCCGTTTATACATGATTATTGCTACGGCTGTCTGTTTTAATAAACGAAAACATCGACAAGCAACAATCTTGGTACGTATCAAGGAAAAGTAAACACTTTTTGAAAATCGATACTTGAAGCCCGTTAAAAGCCAATATCTACGAATATCGCATTGTACATGTTTTGAGTTACATAATTCAAAATCCAAATCCGAAAAGATAAGTATGCTTCTAATACCACAAGGATGCATAATAACCAACTACTTTTCAAAAGCCATATGATTTGGTAGTTCAAAAGCGATAAAAGGTAAGCCCTATGATTTGAGGTAGGATGCATGCTAACTTTGAACTATTGGTTTAGTATGCATTGTATATCTTCGTAAAAAGTAAGCTTTCAGCTTTTAAGAGAATAACTAGAAACAAGCCTCCAAAACCTTTGGACCAGATCTGAGCACCAAAAACATAAATCGAAACGGTTAAAACGTAAAACTACGCGAGATAAACCATAGTCCTTAAATTAATCTCACAAACACTTACCAAACGATCCTTAAAATGCCTTCCAAATCAAGATCCAAAGCCCCAAAATCGTCCCACCAGAGCTAGAGAGAGAGAGAGAGAGAGAGAGAAGCAAACAAATGCAAAAATATCTCCCAAATGCATGAAAACAGTGTCTTAAAAGAGGTCTGGCTAACGGAGGTCACTCGAGCGACCTCCACACCACTCGAGCGGTCTCTACTGTTTCATGCAACTTAAAAACATAAAAACTGGGACCTGTCCTCGATCCAAACGACACCAAACTTGGTCCAACACTCTGGAATAATTATCCGGAGATTCCAAAACAAACGGTGTAATCATCGAACCTCGAATCATTAATAAACTTTAATTCTTTCAAAACATTTAACCAATTCTTTGAAAAACGTCACGTATGCCAGTTTTGACATAAAGCTTAAAAATCGAAATGGTCCATGATTACACGGTCCAAGGCTTACCAAAGCTTTTTAAATAACACCGTATTACAAGATGAAGAGTAAAAACATGGTCAGACCCTCACAACATCCACCACTAAAAAGGATTTCGTCCTCGACATCACATATGCGTCACATAGCAAACAAACTCAGGTACTTGGCAACTGACGCTAAACCCCGAAAAAGAGTCAAATTGTTGTTATCTAAAATTGTTAACTAGTTCTCAAAAGACTAAAAAATAGAGCCTTTAAACTGTACATGCATAGAACAGGGTAGGGTCTCTACAACCTTCCCCTCTACAAGGACTTCGTTCCCGAAATCACTACACCTTACAAGCGAAAGCAATCCTGGAATAACTCAGCAACAAGTCCGAAGACCACTCAAATCTCCAGCAGAAAGGATCCATAGAGAAAGACAAACTTCCTTACAAACTGGATAAACAGCGAGAATCCAAGTAGTGTGTTCTTTAACATAGTGCCCACAAATCAATAGATTCTCACAATGACTACAAACTCTCTCCCAGAATAGAATGGTCCCAAATCAGCATGGTGAAGACTGACGCTTCACACCAACAGGTGATCTTACTGACACACGACAATTCCAAACAGTTCATCATAAATACTGTTATCAAAAAGTCTTATCAGTCGCCAACAGACTCATAACACGACTACGCAAGTTCGCGGATACAAACAGAAGAATGTTGTACCAATAGAAACCCTTTTCATACTTATAGTTGTTTACTATTTCAATTCCTCTTTGGACAACTCCACAAGCTCCACAGAACTCAACAAATATGACCAAGGTCATCTTTAAGCGAATGGATGGTTTCAAACATCATCCTACAGCTTCCTTCCAAGATCAACAGATCGAGGATCCTAAAAAAGTACCCCTTCAAAGGTCTAAGAATCTGATATCTCCTAAAAACAAACTAGATATCAAAGGTCAGAATGTGTTTAACACCCAATGTAACACCCAATGTGCTCCTCCAGACTCGTTTGTCATCGCACGAAAAAAGTTCTATAATGAATATAAATGCAGTTCCATAATGTATATGGTTCTGTTAACTCGTCAAGACAGTATGCTACATTTCACTAAGAATGCTCAACCGAACTGAAGGCACTCTATCAAACGAAAAATATCCCATTTAGCTGATAGTGCTTCGTCAAACGGAAGGTAATTTTGTAACACCCCAGCCCTTCACATCCAACGATATTCTCTGCTTTGGGAAAGACCCTCATGGTTTTACACTTCCTAGGGAGGTCACCCATCCTAGAATTGCTCCCGCTCAAGCATGCTTAACTGCGGAGTTCTTTTGAGATTTCGACCACTTGGGAAAAGGCCTCGTTCAATGTAAGTGATACGAACCACGCCAACAACGTGACGAAACCCGACACCAAATATGGAAAAACAACCCGCGAACTATCAAGTTAGATGGAAACCTCGACCCGTTGCTTATCAAAGTAAGAACCTTGGTATGGTGAAGATGCCACAAACGGGGATGGATGATCCATTTGATAAGTCAGTTTTGAACGCCACAAGGAATCCCTTGATAAGTTCAGATAGTTTCTTCAAGAACACAAGAAGAATAACTCACAATTTCATTGAATATTCATTCATTCAGTCCTTTCTAAATAAATACATGATGCCTATAAATAGGCTTACAAGCTAACAGAATGATAAGAACAAATCATAATATAATCCTATCTACTAAACAAATCTTTATTTAAACTAATCATATCTAACCATGCAAATTGCAAGGAGATGACATCACTCAAATCCAACGCCAACAATGTGTGTGTGACTCAGTGTGCGACTGAAGGTGCGATTCTCAATCCCTAATCTCGCCGATTGCTACGATGGACTCTCCTCAACCTTTTGGCGACAGCGTTCTTGAGAAGGTGGAACGCGGTGCTTTTGTGCGTTCTCGGGAGGGCATCAGCCCTCTTCCAAGCGCCCTAAAGCCCCACGTGATGATTGACCGCGACATGAGAAGTGAGGCTTCGTCCCTTCACGAAGAGGGGGCTCACGATGACGTTCCCGGTGAGGAAGAGTCTGATCTTCTTACCATTAAAAGGAACTTCGCCGTTCGCGACATGGTTTTGGCTCAACAGGACATCCGTTTCATTGACGAAACACGGAAAGCTAAGATCGACAAAGGTAAGGGTATTGCTACTTCGGATCCTCCCAGAGAGCATCCTTTTATCCCCAGATCTTCTCTCGGTCGAGGGGGTTTTCTATCTCGAGGCGGAAGAGGAGGCCGTGGCCACTTTCCTAGGGCATGGTCTCATGTGGCTTCTGAAGGGGTCCCCGAAGATGCGCCACAAGTGTTTGATAATAGACCCAAGAGAAGTTGGGCCTCTCTTCTTACCAATAGATGTCCTACGGGGGACCTAGAGTTCATCGAAGGTATTGATCCTGAACGCCCAGAGGTTATTGAGATTGAAGATGACGTCATAGACTACACATCTTGGGAAGACTGCTTGGTCGGCTATTTCCTTGGTGTAAATCAACCTTTCGCTCTGGTTAGGGCCACCGCTAAGACTCTTTGGAATGATTATGGGCTGATGGATGTTTTTGGAATTGACAAAGGTTTCTACCTCTTCAAGTTCAACAACCAGGAAGCGATGGAGACAGTTGTGGACAAGGGTCCTTGGCATTTCTCTGGGAACCTGTTGATATTGAGGAAATGGAGGAGGCATATGGTCTTCTCGAAGGAGACTGTCAACAAGATTCCTATATGGATCAAACTTAGCAATCTTCCCCTGGAATACTGGAATGTTAAATGCTTAAGTCGTATTGCCAGCTCTCTGGGCACCCCTCTTTACATGGATAGGGCCACATCTTCAAGACAGAGACTATCATATGCTCGGGTTTGTGTGGAAATCGATGCAGCTAAGCCGCTTTTGCCAGCGCTTTCTGTTATTAGTGGTGGTGTTGCCACTCAAATCAAGGTGGAATATCAGAACCTCCCTGCAAGCTGCTCCCTTTGCAAGGCTTTTGGACATACGACCAATAAATGCAAGTTGTCCCAAGAACTTTCGAGCAAGCCTCCAGATTCTGATGGGGATTGGATTCAGGTGGGTAAGGGCAAAGCCCCAACTCCTGAAAAGCCTGTGTTGGCTCCTGGACAACCTTCTCTTTCGACTGGGAATGCCTTGGAAGAGGCGGAGATCAGTAGTTTGGTGGGGGAAGGCAAGGAGACAATCGTTGATAATATCTTTAATGACTCTGTTCAATCTTCATTTGCAATTTTGGCGGAGGTTAATCCGGAAGAGAACGAGATGGGCCAGGAAGAAGCTGTTGTTCCTGAGAACCCAAATGTTCATGATGATCCTCAAATTGTTACCACTGCAGAGAAGCTAAGTCACTCGCTGGAGGCGCATGAGCCTAAGTCCCCAGGTCATAATATTGATAGTGTTGAAGATTTCCCTGCTCTGGAGGCTAGCCATTCTGGAAGGAGTGGGAGCCCGAGCTTCAAAGTCCCTCCGGACAAGGATCAGGATAGCAGTAAGAAAAAGAAGAAGAGGTAATCCATGACTAAAATATTTTCGTGGAATATTAGGGGTCTTAATAATGTTTTGAAACAAAGAGAGTTGAGAAATTTTGTCTTTTCTTCTCAGCTGTCTCTATTTGCTCTCAATGAAACCAGGATTAATCATGCCAAATCTATTCCCATTTTTGATAAACTTTTGCCGGGATGGAACTTAGCCCATAATTATGACTTTAATAGTCTGGGCCGTATCTGGGTTTGTTGGGATCCCTCTTTTGTTAGAGTTTCAGTTTTAGACTCTGGTTGTCAGTGGATTCACACACATGTCACCTTTTTAAGGGAGAAGCTGTCGGTTTATATCACTTTTGTATATGGCTCTAATAGCCATTTGGAGCGTAGGATCTTATGGAGTAAGTTGTCATCTCTTGCTCCTAACCTGTCGGTTTGGCCGTGGTTGGTTATAGGTGACTTTAATGCTATTCGGTTTCCTTATGAGAAGTCAGGTGGGAACAATCAGTGGCTGCCCCACATGGATGACCTTAACAATTGCTTTTTTGATTCGGAGTTGGAGGATCTTCGTTATAGTGGGATCCAATTTTCTTGGTCTAATAACCAAAGGGGCGATAAGTTTATAAAATCTAAGATTGATAGAGCTTTGGTTAATGATATGTGGATTAAGTCCTTGGCTAAATCATATGCCTTTTTCAGCCCCCCTGGGATCTCGGATCATTCCAGAATCGATGTTTATTTGGAGCTTGATGCTGGAAAATCCAAAAAACCCTTCAAATTTTTTGATTTTTGGACTAGGCACTCGAAATTTCTGCCCTTGGTTAGAGACGTGTGGACTGGTAATTTTGAGGGCTCTCCTATGTTCTGCATTTGCCGTAAGCTCAGAGTTCTGAAAGCTAAGCTTAAGTTGTTCAATCGGGAGGAGTTTGGGGATCTTCCAAATAGGTCCCTAGAGGCCAAGCAGGATCTTCTGATTCTGCAAGAGCAACTTGATGCCTTCCCCTTTTCCGAGGAGCTCCAGGAGAAGGAGAGAGAGGCTTACTGCAAGTTTATGGATTTGAGCCTTTCGGAAGAAAGCTTTGCTAGGCAAAAATCGAGAATTCAATGGTTAAACTTGGGTGACAAGAATACTAAATTTTTCTTTAAATCTATCAATTTTCAGAGAAACAAGTCTCGAATTGATATGATTACTCGTGACGATGGTGTTGTATGCGACTCTAAGGAAGAAATTATTGAGCATATTGTAGGCTATTATAAAGGTCTTCTTGGAACAGCTAAGTCTCCTGATATTGAGGCTGCGATTTCCAGAAAAATGTCTACTAACAGTGCTGATTTCATGATCCGTGAGGTTACAGAAGAGGAATCTACTTTCTGGTCCTTAAAGGCTAATAAAGCTCCGGGCCCGGATGGCTATTTGGTAGGCTTCTTCAAGGAAGCTTGGGATGTAGTTGGCGAGGATGTGGTCAAAGCTATTAAAGATTTCTTCTCCTCCGGTCGTTTGCTAAGGGAAGCCAATACTACCCTTATTGCTTTAATTCCGAAAGTCCCCAACCCAACATCTATTAAGGAGTATCGCCCCATCTCCTGTTGTAACACCATTTATAAGTGCATAACAAAGATTATTGCTAATAGAATTAAGGTTGTTTTACAGGATATTATTTCTCCTAGCCAATCGGCTTTTGTCCAAGGAAGGCGTATCTCGGATAATATTTTTCTTTCCCAAGAATTGTTGCGGGATTATCACAAGTCGACTAAAAGCCCAAGATGTGCGCTCAAAGTTGATATTATGAAGGCATATGACAATGTTGACTGGACCTTCATGCTTTTGGTCTTGCGTAGTATGGGTTTCCACCCGAAGATGATAAAGTGGATCGAAGCATGTATGACGTCTCTTTCCTATTCGGTGTGCATTAATGGGGAGCTTCATGGTTTCTTTAAGGGTGAAAAAGGTTTGAGGCAAGGAGACCCTTTGTCCCCTTACTTGTTTGTCATGGCCATGGAAGTCCTTTCCGGATTGTTTGCTATCCATACCAAGAAAGGAGATTTTCAGTATCACTGGCGTTGTAAAAAAGATAAGATAGTCCACTTATCCTTTGCCGATGACCTCATGGTTTTCTCCAAAGCTGATGTGACTTCTATCAAAATTATCAAGAAAGTTCTTGACGAGTTTCAAGTTTTATCTGGCCTTTCTCCAAGCCCCACGAAGAGTGATATTTTCTTCTCCGGGGTTGATACACCCTTGAGAAATGAGATCCTTCATTCTATCGGTTTTAGGGAAGGCAGTCTCCCGGTCAGATACCTAGGTGTTCCCCTTATTGTTACCAAATTGAGCTATTCTGATTGTAAGCCTCTTATTGATAGGATATCGGGTAGAATTAAAGTGTGGACGAGTAAGTGGCTTTCTTTTGCAGGAAGGCTCCAACTCATTGAATCTATTCTTTTTTCTATGCAAGTTTATTGGTCCTCTCTTTTTATCCTGCCGAAGAGGGTCTTTAAGGAAGTGGAAGCTCTGATTCGCAATTTTCTATGGAATGGTCCTGATCTCAAATCCTCGGGTGCAAAGGTGGCTTGGGAGGATGTTTGTGCCCCTAAGAAGGAAGGGGGCCTTGGTATTAAATCTATGATTTTATGGAATAAGGCTGCAGTGGCTAAGCACATTTGGTTCTTAATCACGGGGGGTATCAATTCCGTTTGGTGTATGTGGGTCAAATCTAACCTCCTCAGGGGAAGATCTTTTTGGGGAGTTAACATTCCCCAAACCGCATCTTGGTGTTGGCGCAAATTACTTCAACTAAGAAGCGAGGTAAAAAAGTTTTTCGTGTATGAAATTGGAGATGGTAAGGACACTTTTCTTTGGTGGGATCCTTGGCATCCTTGGGGTGGTATCATTGAAAAGAAAGGGCGCCGTATAGTGTATGACTCTGGCTTGGACTCTTTGGCTAAAGTCAATGCTATTGTTCAAGGTAGCTCTTGGAGATGGCCTCCGGTCTTTACAGGCGACTTGTTGGACATGAGGGAGGACATCAACTTTTTCCCCGATGAGAACAAGAAGGATATTATTTGGTGGCTGAAGAAGGGTAGTAGCTTCTCTATTAAATCACTTTGGAACAATCTTCGTCCAGCTAAAGATGCATGGATATGGGCTGGTCTTGTGTGGTTTAAGGGGCACGTCCCGAGATTCAGCTTTATCCTTTGGCTGGCCATTAGAGAAAGATTGTATACTGGGGATAAGCTTCTTTATTTTGGGTTGAAAGGTGAGCTTGGCTGCAGCTTCTGTTCGGAATGTTTTGAATCCCATAATCACCTTTTCTTCTCTTGTCCGTTTTCTGGCCTGGTGTGGAAATGGACTCTGGATAGGTGTGGGGTCTCACATTGGGATACCACTTGGTCTGGGTGGTCTACCTGGATCCTGAATTGTACCAAAGGTTTGTCTCTTAGATCTTCTCTCCTTAAATTAGCTCTTTCAGCCTCGGTGTACTGCATATGGAGGGAAAGAAATCTAAGGAAATTCCAAAACAAATCCAAATCGAGCAAAGCCCTTATTAAGGAGATTGAGAACCTAATTAGGGGTCGTTTGAGTTTCCATCGGGGTGTTACTTTCAATCCCCAGAATGCTCGGCTTCAGTTAGTATGGGGTCTGCCTGCGGATATCTTCGGGAAACAAAAGCCTGACTTTTTTTAGTTCCTTGCTTTTTCTGCTCTCTGCTGATATTTTCTGTTGGTTGTTCTTCAGGCCTTTCTGGATGCCCCCAAAGCAGAGGAAAAGAGGCCGAAGATGGTAGAGATATTTGTCGTCGATTGCTGGTTCTGTATGCTTGCTGGCTTTTCCCTTTGTTTTCTGTTTTGCCTTGCTATTGAGGGCTGTTCTTAGCTATGTGTTTTTCTGTTGTTTCGGTCTCCCCTCCCCTCTGTTTATGGGTTTGGACATTTCTTTAGTTTCATTTCTGTATGGTGTTTTGGGCTGCTGTTCCATGGTTCTCGGCTGGGGTATGCTCTTCTTTCGGTGGTTTTTCTATTTTCAGTTTCGGTGGAGTTCTCTTTGGTTTTTTGTGGCGGCCAGCTTGGCCTTGTTTGGTTCTGACTTCGACTGTGCTATGTGCTGTTGTGATCTGGTTGGGTTTAGCTTTGTTGTAGCAGCAGGCCTGATTGAAGAAGCTGCAGTTGCTTTCTGCCCCTTGCAACAGATCTAGTTTCCTGAGTTCCTTTCCCATTTTGCAGTTTTGTTTAAATGGGTTGGGAACTAGCTGGTGGCTTTTGGGATGCTTTAGGGCCTTTTGGTTATGCTGCTGTTCAGTTGTTAGGATTTGGTTTTGCTTTGGGTTTCGGTGAAGATGCCTTTGGAAGCAGGTGATTCTTCTGCTTTGGGTTTCGGTCTGCTGCTGTTCAGTTGTTTGGGCCTTTTTGTTGAGTTTTGTTTTTGGCCCGGATTTGGCCTCTGTTTCTAGTTGCTTTGTTATGGTTTTAGTAGTTGGTTTCTTTTGTGGTTTGTTTGGCCTGGGGTATGCCCCTTGTAATTGTGTATTTATTTTTTCTTCTTTTATATATTGCTTACCTTACCCAAAAAAAACTTCTTGAGCACCTTCTTCAAGAGGAAAAGAGGTCCCAAACAGATTCTGGTAGTAACCCACAATGTGCTCAACAACATCTTCCTTTGACTCACTAATAGAATCGTCATCTCTTATAACAGTATCAATCCAGGATCTATTCCTCTGGAAATTCAAAGACTTGAAGAAGAACTGTGTTACCTTATCCAAAAAAAACTTTGTGTTTTGATCACCCAAATTTAGCCAATGGATTCGAGATTTTTTTTTGGGTAATTAAGTGTATTATAAAAAAGGAAACTTACAAATTTACAAGAGGCATTCCCCAAGCCTTACAACCCAAAAGAAACCCACACAAATTACCCAAGAAGAAATTAAAAGAAAACCCTAAGATACCCTTTTACAAACTTAAAACATAAGTACCAAAATGCGTAATCAAAGCCATTAAAAAAACGACTTACACAAAGATAACAAAAGCTGTGAAATTGCAACCAAGGATCTCCAAAGGAACTGACAAAGGTCCATAACATAACATACACCCGTTCCAAAGTGGTCTCGACCTCTCAATGATATTCACACCCCCAACCAATGGGGGAAAAAGGATGAGGATAAGCACACCTCTACTAGGGGAAGCAGAGCCTGAAGCCAAAGAAAGATCCTAGATAGCGGACGTGATGAGGCACGAAGCCATACCAAAGGCTAACACAAAATAACAAGTGCTGTGAAGCGACAAACAAGGATCATCACATACTCTAATACTAACCAAGGATCTCCACATACGCTGATAATAGATCCAAAATAAACAAAAAAGGAGCTGCCAAAGGTCAAGATC
>JAULLG010153425.1:0-12808 GCA_035668355.1 Sarracenia leucophylla
AGAGTTTTCGAAATCATTAACAAATAAGGCTGTTGTTCCAGATAGGCAACCTAGAGAGAGGGGGGGAAGGGGGGTGAATAGGTTGTTAACAAAATTAAACTCTTTTTGGTCTCTTTTAAAACATAATTCTAACAAGCAAGAATTAACTAATAAGCAGCGGAATAACTAAAGTTAGGATGCAAGAAATAAAGAGACTGAGAAAAAGGAATGCAAACCACAAGGCCAAGACGTATAGTGGTTCGGTCAAATCCCGGCCTACGTCCACTCTCTCAAGCAACACTTGAGGATTCCATTAGAGGGAAGTGCTTATGGGGGCACTCCAAATCTTATACAAAAGTTTTGCAGGGTCTCTTCCTAACCAAGAGACTTTGCAAGTGCACCTCCAAACCTAGAAGCTTTACAGGTGCGCTTCCTGACCTTGAATGAGTTATTTTTGGGCTCAAACTTTAAGCCTGAGTGATTCTTCAAATAAGAGCTTTGACATCTCCTATTTTTGTTTTAAAGTAGTATCCTCCTTTGGATGAGGTGATATACAATGAATGCACACTACAAAATAATCTCTCTCTCCCTCTCTTATAAGTATTTAAAATACGTAAAACAAAAGGAGATGAGAAAAGATTACAAGTCTAGTTGAAAAACCAAGGCCAAAAGCTCAAATGAATGAATGTTAAATACAGAGCAGTGAAACAATAGATTGAGAATTGAATACGAGAGTTAAATTGATTGCACAATGTTTCACCAACCCCCTATCATTTTAATAACTCCTCTTAAATAGGCTTCATCAAATCTGAACGTTGGAGCCAAGTACTGTAGCCGTTAGAGAATTAATGGAGCAATTAATGCTAAAAAATCTTCCTGTTATAAAAACATAGATTTTGAACTGGAGAGCTGATAGTTCAAACTATGATGGAAAAGGTCAAACTATTTCTGGTGAAAGAGGAATGTTCGGACTATATCTGAAAAGGTCGAATTATTCTATGATATGGAAGAACAAAAAGTTCAAACTATTTTAGGAAAGGTCGAACTATATGAGGCACGAAGGAGAGAGAAATGTTGCAGCATAAAAGGGTCGAATTGTAATAAAAAAAGGTTGAAGAATATACTGGACCGCACCTGAAAAAGTTCGAACTATATCTCACAAAGGTTTAACTTTTTTTGCAACATGGCCAAAGGAATTGATATAAAGGGCCAAGGTTTCAAATCCAAACTACAGGGGTTAGAAACCATTTTATCAAAACCTGGGAAAGGATCCAATACCAAAACATGAAGGTTTGAATCCTAAAACCATAAATGGGCATGAAGAAAAAAGCTCAAAACAAAGGCAGGGTTTGAAACCAAACTTAAGGGGTTGGAAACTAAATGTCACAAATTGGGGAAAGATCTGAAACTTAATAGAGTAGGGTTCGGACACAGAAAGACTTAGGCACCGGGGTATGAGAACAAGAGGGGTTCGTATCCTAAGAGAGAGGGCTCGAAACCTACATGTATTTCAAAAGGATTTTTGAATAAAAGCCACACACAGTCGGCTATGAGAGGCTCAGTCGACTGTTAAGCTCTCTCAGTCGACTGTAGGAGATGCAGTTGACTGTGTTCTCTATTTGTGTTGTTCTGATTTTGTACTCCATTGAGCATTTCTCTCCTTCTAGATTTTCTTCTTAAAAACTTATCTTTTTGCTTCATCTTCTTGTTCAATTTGAGAGTTAATACGTGGTAATTAATCCTGAAAAATTATCTCAAACACAACTATGATATTAGGAACAAAAATAAATCAATTTGTTGTTAGGTCAAAACCAAGGTGGAGCTTGATTGAAAAGCTTTTAGGCTAACAGATAATTTTTGGATAACCGGATTTTATTCCTGTTAATTAATTAGTGAGTTGGTAATTTGATTTTGCTAGCTAGATGCGCTTTCGGGGATTGTTCGGGACGGCTATGGAAGGGACTCGATTTCTTGGTATCGTCTCGGTTGTGAGGTAGGATTCTAGACCAAAAAGCCAATTCTTGAGATGAATTATATATTTTCTCAAAACATTTCCTTGAACTATGATGGAGACTGTCGAACCCTACGTGATTTTTGGGATTTGATCTTTGGATTGTGCAATTGATTATTGAATCCCTAAATTGAACTTAGTTATGATTAACCTATCTTGCTAGAACGAAGTGTGTTTGATCGATTTCGGTTTTAACCAAGTTAGGGTTCAAATTTGAGATAAATGTATAGATTTGGGAATTTTGACCAAATTGAGACAATTTTCCAGAAATTGATCATGATTATGTGAAATGGGCATAAAAGTTAACCAATGGTATAAATTTGGAAATTTTCGGATAAACAAAATTGACCTGTGTTAATAAGTTAGTAAGTTGGTCTGCGGGTTTTTATAATAGAACCAGGTGTTCTTGAGAACCTTTTGTTTTCTTGGGAGTTAATGTGAGACATTTGTGCACATTGGGTTCTCGTAAATTGATGTGGATGTTTTGTTTATATTATCATTTCAACGCATGAGGTTTGAATTTGGGATTTTGATCAAATTGTGATAATTTCTAGAAATCGATAGCAATTATGTGTAATTGGTATGTCAATTAGCGCATGATTCAAATTCGATAATTTTCGGATAAGTGAGATAAACTCTCTTTAATAAACCAATAAGTTGGTAATTGAGAATTGCATATATGGGAATCATGTAATCAAATTAATGTTAAACATGTAAGATTGGCATGTATATGAACCTATATTAATGAAGGTTGATCTATGTTGTGTTTGGATTTGATTGAAGTACATTTGGGGAAAATTATACACTTGGCCGAAAAATTCTCCATTATTGATATCTTGATAATTTGGATTATGTTTGAGCCTAAAACGATGACAATAAGTTTGTGTTATGTTAAATTGTGGTTAGGTATTTGAACACACTTAAGCTAATATGTATTAACTTTTATTTTCACCAGTTGGTTATGTCATTTATATAAGTTTGGGCTATCTTTGAGCCTTGATCTATAATTACATGTTCCTGTGGTATTACGTTATGGTTGAGATATTTGAAGATGTTTAGGCTCCCTTAAAATAGCCTCATTTTCAGTGATTGGACTTTGTGATGGGTTGATGGACAATGTGTTGATTGATGCATACTTTTGCATTAGATGCATTCATATCATGATATGGGTGCATGTGGATGAGATGTGATAGTTATAATCCTTATGCCAATCCAAGTTCACCCTTGTTTTTGATAAATTTATGAAAAAAAAATCTTTTTATAATCCATGTGAGTAGTGTATGGTGTATCAATGGATTGACATATGGATATGGGTCGGCCTTGCCCTCAGACCTTTTGGTCTGTAGAAGAGTTGCATCGTTAATGGGTCGGCCTAGCCCTCAACCTTCGGTTTGTAAAATAGTAGCATCGCTTGTTAGATGGGTCGGCCTTGCCCTCAACCTTCGGGTTTTAAAAGAGTTGCATTGTTTACAGGTCGGCCTTACACTCAACTTTTGGGTTGTAAAATAGTTGCATCTCTTATGAGACGAGTCGGCCTTGCCCTCAGCCTTCAGGTTGTAAAATAGTTGCAATGCTTGTGAGACGGGTCAGCATGCCCTCAAACCTCCGAGTTTGTAAAATTGTTGCATCACTTATTGACAGGCTGACCGTGCCTTCAAACCTTCGGGTTTGTAAAAGCGTGCATTGGTTGAGTTTGGATAATAAGATTTTGAGCATAAGTTGACAATATTCTTTCAATAAAATTTTAATATGATTCACTTTTATGGAAATCGTGTAAAACCATTACCTTATAACAAAACTTTGAACGTGGGAAAGTAAATACAGATTTGAAGTGATAACACTTTTGCTTGCAATGCGGTTACTTGCTTTTGTTTAAAAATGGGCATGTGACATTTATTTTCGAGAAAAAGATATTATGCTACTCTTATGATTAAAACCAGTACTTGTCACATGCCAACCTTACATATCATATTGTGGTTTGTTTCGTCTATTATCTTGCTACTTGGGCTCAGTCTGTTTGTTTAAAATTTTTCAAGATGAGCTGTTAAATATTGTGGATAGGAACAAGAACGTGCAAGCTCGAATCATTGCATGGCATCTATCTCAATCATTCCAATCATGACCGTTCTATTTGGATAAATGTATATTTATTTACATTTCAGCTTTAGTTGTTTGATAACTGTATGGCCATAAGGCCAATTTCATATTATGCATGCATGTGAGATATCGTCAAGTAAGTAGTCTATATTTTCATTTATTGGGTTGAAGTAGTTTAGTAGATGCCATGGAACGGCCTTATTATTGTTTAGAGTAGTATAGTTTAGTTGCGCCGGTAATTGGCTTGAAGTTGCTTAGAACAGTCTAGTTTGTCGCGTATGCGAATTGTTGATATCCAGGTTATCCATATACCTTGTTTACAGGTCATTGCCCATTTCGGGATAGTCTAAAAATAGGGGAAACTCATCCAAAATTTTCTAAAAATAGTTTAGAATATTATTCAACCGTTTCTTGAATTTCCTTGATGAAGGAAATATTCTTATTTTTCTTAAACTCGTGTTTCAAAGAAATAAATATTTGGCATGAGATCTGGTTTATAGATATTTCTTATTAGATTATTTATTATCCGAGGTCAGGACGGTACAATGATGACGAATGAAAAAGAAAAAGGAGATTGCACTCAAATCATCAACTTATGAGGTAGAATCTATGGAAGGATCCTCAAGTGATGAAAATGAAGACATGGCCCTCATTTGTAGAAAATTCGAAAAGTTCCTTAGAAGCAAGAAATAAGGAGGGAGAAGGTTCTTCAAGAAAGAAAGCCACCGTGCAGAATCCACAAAGTTCAAAAGAAACTCTAGCAAACCTAATAATGATTCGAAGAAGGATGAAATTTTCTATGAGTGCAAAAAAACACGAACACATCAAGGTCAAATGCCCTCAACTCAAAACGCAATTCAAGAAAGGGTTCAAGAAGGGCATGATAGCTGCATGGGAAGAAATTGATGACAGTAGCTCTGAGGATGAAAAAGATGAAAATGAAGTTGCAAACTTGTTCCTTATGGCTAAGGAAGATGATGAGGTAACTCCAAATCATTTTCTTTAGAAGAATTACAAGGTGCTTTTGAAGATTTATATTATGAATTAGAGAAATAGGCCGTAAAAAATTCTTTTTTGAAAAACTTGGTTATTTAATCTTAAACTAAAATTGAAACATCAAAAGATGAAACTTCTGCTTTTACATGTCAAAAATCTATTTTGATAGCTGAAAATTCTGGTTTACAAAAGGAAAACAAAATTTTAAGTTGAAAGATTGAGGAACTTTCCAAAATAGTTTACAAGTTTACACAAGATGAGAAAAATCTTGATAAACTTCTTGGAGCACAGAAATGTGTTTTTGATGAAGCTGGTATTGGGTACAAAACCAAGAAGAAACAAAAACTTTTAAGTAATAATTTCGTCAAAGCATCCTCAAACCATAAAAATACAACTTGGTTTCACTGCTATCAAAATGGACACACTGTAACTCATTGTCCAAGTAGAAAATATGCTGAGAAAGCTATTAAAATGGTTTGGGTTCCTAAGGGAACACAACCTCAACGAACTAACTCTACCGGACCCAAGAAAATTTGGGTACCAAAAGTCAAAAACTGATTTTCCTTGCAGGTATGTCTCAATTCCTCATTCAAGGATGGGATGTGATATCTCGATAGTGCATGTTCACGTCATATGACAGGGGACAAATCGATGTTAGCTCTTCTTAAACCTAAAGATGGAGGATCTGTAACATTTGGAGACAATAGTAAAGGGAAGATCATAGAAATTAGTAGCATTGGTAAAATTCGTTCTCCTTCTGTTGAAAATGTTTCACTTGTAAAAGGATTAAAACATAATCTTCTTAGCATAAGTCAACTTTGTGATGAAGGCTATAAGGTTGTATTTGGTCATCCTAAATGTATCATTGAAGATCCAATCAATAACAAAATCATTTTAGAAGGTCAAAGACATGAAAATGTTTACACATCTACTCTCAATGACCTTTCTAAAGATGACACCAAGTTCTTAGCCGCCTTGAGCGAGAATAGTTGGTTATGGCATAGAATGCTTGGTCATGCTCACACGAACTTAATTTCAAAACTTTTGAAAAAGGATTTAGTGATTCGGTTACCCCAAATCAATTTTGATGAAGACAAAATTTGTGATGCATGCCAACAGGGAAAACGAATTAGAAGTTCTTTTTATTGCAAGAATGAGATTTCAACTTCTAGGCCATTACAACTATTACACATGGACCTCTTTAGACCTACAAGGACTCTAAGCCTTAGAGGCAAGAAATATGCCTTTGTTATAGTGGATGGCTTCACTAGATATACTTTGGTTTTATTTCTAGCTCATAAGGATGAAGCATTTAAATCCTTTTCATAACACTCTCGGAGAATTCAAAATGAAAAAGTTTTTCAAATAACTAGTATCCGGAGTTATCATGAAAGAGAATTTGAAAACAAAGATTTGAAAAAAAATTGTGACGAAAATGGAACTAACCATAACTTTTTAGCTCCTAGAACCCCTCAACAAAATGGAGTTGTTAAGAGAAAGAATAAGACCTTGGAAGAGATTGCTAGGACTATGCTTTGTGAAAATAACCTTCCTAGATATTTTTAGGCTGAAGCTGTTAATACAGCATGTTTCATCATTAATAGAGCTATGATAAGACCATCCCTTAAGAGAACTCCATATGAGCTATGGAATGGAAGAAAACCTGTCATTAGCTATTTTCGTGCATTTGGATGCAAATGCTTTATTTAAAATAATAACAAAGAACTTTTGGGCAAGTTCGATCCAAAGGATGATGAAAGTATTTTCATAGGTTATGCTATGTCTAATAAGACCCTAGTTGTTGAACAATTTATACATGTAGTATTTGATGAAACTAACCATGTTTCCTCTAAGTATTTATGTGAAGATGATATCTTAAACATAGAAAAAGGTATTTAGGATATTTTCATCAAAGAAAACTTGGAGCCAAATCAAATGGAAGCATCAAGCTCATAGTAGAATGCTGCCCAATAGTCTGCATAGGCTGAAAATTCTGAAAATTCTACACTTTCTAATGAATGGAGGTATGCTTATGGTCACCCAAAAGATCTAATCATTGGTGATCCATCTCAAGGTATAAAGACTAGATTCTCTCTATATAATACTTGTGCAAATCTAGCATTTCTTTCTCAAACTGAACCAAAACTTTTTAAAGAAGCTAAAAATGATGAGTTTTGGATCTTGGTTTTGTAACAAGAGATAAACCAATTTGAAAGAAATAAAGTTTGGACTTTAGTCCCAAAACCTAAATAACATTCCATTATTAGTACTAAATGAGTTTTTAGAAACAAAAAGGATGAAAATAGAATAGTTCTTAGGAACAAAGCTCGATTGGTAGCCCAAGGTTACAATCAAGAAGAATGCATTAATTTTGAGAAAACTTTTCTCCTGTGGCTAGGCATGAAGCCATTAGGATGCTACTTGCTCTTGCATGCTTTAAAATTTTCAAACTTTATCAAATGAATGTGAAAAGTTCATTTCTAAATGGATTTATTTTAGAGGAAGTTTATGTAAAAAAAAACCTCCTAGTTTTAAAATCTAGATTTTTCAAATCATGTTTATAAACCTACCAAGGCTCTTTATGGCTTAAAGCAAGCACCTAGAGCATGATATGAAAGGTTAAGAAAATTTTGAATTGAAAATGAGTTTTCAAGAGGAATAATTGATATAAATCTTTTTATAAAATCCAAAGGAAACGATATGTTAGTTGTGCAAATATATGTAGATGACATTATCTTTGGTGCTACTAACGAAACTCTTTGCTAGGACATTGCTAAAATCATGCAGGGAGAATCTCAAATGAGCATGATGGGCTAGCTTAACTATTTCCTTGGACTTCAAATCAAACAATCCCAATAAGGAATTTACATAAATCAAGCTAAGTACATAAAAGGCATATTGAAGAAATTTGATATGCTCAAAGGTAAACCAGTAGGCACTCCCATGTGTCCTACAACAAAGCTAGACAAAGATGAGGATGGAGTTGCAGTAAATGAAAAGCGATATAGATGTATGATTGGTTCATTACTTTATCTTACTGTAAGTAGACCTGATATAATATTTATGGTTTATATGTGTGCTAGATTTCAATCTAATCCTATAGAATCTCATGTGACTGCTGTTAAGCGCATCGTTAGATACCTTATAGATACACAAAACCTAGGATTATTCTATCATAGACAAATAGCCTTTGAATTATTTGGATATTCGGATGCTGATTATACAGGATCTTTAGTTGATAGGAAGAGTACTAGTGGAACGTGTCGATTCCTAAGACACTCCCTTATCTCTTGGTTTAGTAAGAAACAGAGCTCAGTAGCTTTGTTTATAGCCGAGGCTAAGTACATAGCAGTCGGTAGCTACTGCGCACAAGTTCTCTGGATGAAACAAAAACTAGCGGATTATGGTTTCCACATTGATCACATTACCATTAAGTGTGATAACACTAGTGCTAAAAAAATATCTAAGAATCACATACAACACTCCAGAAATAAGCACATTGAGATAAGAGATCATATCATTAGAGATCATGTACAAAAAAACAACATATAACTTGAATTCATAAGCACGGACTACCAATTAACTGACATATTCACAAAACCTTTAAATGAAGAAAGAATATACTTTATTAGAAGAGAACTTGGTATGTTATGTGCTCCCAATTCATGATTCATATGCCATAATTTATATGATTTTAAGTTGGCATTAAAATGCTTAAAATTCTCTGTTCTGACATAGAATGAGTCGACTCATCTTTAAAAAGTGTCGACTCATCAGTTTATTTTTCTTTGCTACTTCATGCTTTTTGTCAACTCATCACAACATGAGTCGACCCCCAGTCATTAGTATTCATCGAAGTGTCGACTCATATGGAAGATGAGTCGTCCCCTCTGTGCCCTGCTTCGAGACTCTTTTCGAGACACGCTCTTGTGTCGACTCATATGCAACATGAGTCGAATCATGGTCTATTCCTATATATAGAGGCCCCACATTTTTAAACCTCATTTCTCTCGCGCTTGTTCTCTCTCTAAACCGTTCACCTCTTGAGCTATCTCATATCCCATCTTCAACCTTCTCAAACCCTATCTTACGACCCAATGGCCCCCAAAACTACGGGTAAAAGCTCCAAACGACGGAACGATGAAGGTACTTCCAGCCCTAGGGCATTGAAGAAGATGAACCAAATGGAAACTAACGGATACTGAAAGTCCCTCAGCAAACATAGCCGAGGTAATGCAATTCAAGACTCCTTATTATGCTTTATTTGTTCCTAAAAACATTGATCTTGGTTGAAGCATCGATTTCTGTTACTTTGATTCAATTGGGATGTTCTTTGGAAAACTTTTTTCAATCCTCGGGTGGTAGAAACCTTTAGAATTTCACCTACCTCATTATACATCCCTTGTAAAATCTTTCTACACACACATCCATATCACCGACCCTGCTTCCATCACCATCAACTCTTGGGTAAAAAATGTTGACATTGTTCTTACTCCCAACCTGTTCAATGAAATCCTTGGAGTTCCTAATGGTGAAATTTACATCACTTACAACTAGAGACCCATTGTACATGAAGGATTCTCTTATTCAGATGTTGTCAAGAAATTTTTTGAAAACGCTGATATTGACACATCCAAATTATAGGAAAAACTTTTAAAACCTGAAATGAGAATTCTCCATCATATGGTCAACCATATTTTTGTTCCTCAGTTGGGAAAATTTGGTGATATAACTTACCTTCAAATTTTTGTAATGTTGTGTATTTTAAATCGTAAGGGTCTAAATCTTAGATATCTATTCATTTCTAATATGCTGCATCCTTACCGAAAATCAAATGCAGCCTTGCCTCATGGAATGTATTTAACCAAAATCTTTCAGCATTTCTACATTAACTTTGAACATGAAAAATATATTCCTTTTTCTCATACATGACATCTACAATGATGTCACTCTGAAACGCATGGGTATATCCAAAGTCAGTGGTGTGTGGTTTTCTACTCGTCACACCACTGCACCCCTACCTCACGCCACTCAAACCGCAATTGCTTCTATTCCACCCACAGCACCTGTTACACCATCTTCTTCCCCTATTCTAGTTGATTCTGTCATCTCTGATTATTTCGCTCAATTAGTTTTCCAAACTGTTATTGAGACCTCCTTACCTACACCTCCTTCAGCTCAAGTTCCTCATTAAGCTCAAATTCCTCCTCCTCCTATTGTTTCGATTTCATTAACCTGTTCTTGGAGATACGAATCCATTTTACGACCTATCACTGATCCTCCTTCTGGCACTCCATCTGTTTTGTCCTCAATGCCTCCTTCCTCAAATCAATCAGAAACTCTTTCCATGCTTTGTACCATTATCTCAAACCAGTAATCTCTTGCATCCTCTATCAAGTCTCTTGAAGATAGAATGTGTGTAGAATTATTTGATTTGAATCAATTTGTCTTCAACCTCACAAATAGAGTAGACATCCTAGAGCTATCTCATTGCAATCTCAGAAAGAATGTCAGAGGTCTCAAGAGGGATGTCGAGTCTGCTACAAAAAGTGGAAGAGAAGTATCCAAAGATTTAAAATAAGGACTTCACTTCGTCGCAAACGCAAATAAGGATGTTCTCGAACAAATGCGACAAGAATATCAAAAGAACAAAGCAAAGATCGAGGTTTTATTAGCTGAAGCTCTGGGAGAGAAGATCGATATCCAAAAGAAACGAGAAGAAGATGCCCTTCAAAAACACAAAGAAAATGAAGCTATGATTCAGTAAATGTGAGAGGATGTTAAAAAAGCTCAAGCCACACAATTCAGGCCGAAGGAACCTAAAGAAAAGGGCATTCCCTTTCAGTTTATTGATCTAAATAAGCCTGCTACTGCAAAAGGTGTTAGCCTCAAAGGCAAAGGCAAAGGAAAGGCTAAGGAGACCAATCAGGACAAAGCTGAACAAAAGATAGAAGCCCTATTTGCTATTATGAAAGAAGCTGAAACAAAGGAAACCAGAGATTTAGCTGCTATAGAATGAAAGGCAGCTACACTTGAAAAGAAAAAGGAAAGGGAAGAATGTAAGAACTATGTCAACTTGGACTAATTATTTTTATCCCTCTTCCACCTCGATATTTTTTTTTTTGCTCTAATATGTATCTTTGCTCTATTACACTCTCTCTTAATCTATCTTTCTATGATTATGATATGATACATTCAACCTTGAATGCATATTTATTGTTATGCTATGATATATTCTACTATGCTATGTCATGTTTCTATATATATTCATCTTATGCTATAAAACTCTCTTGCTTTTCCTCTTCTTTTTAATATGACAAAGGGGGAGAAAAGACAAAGAGTTGTCATGGTTGATTTGATGATTCATTATGCATTTAACCCTAATATCATGATCACACAATTGAAATCCTGATAATCCTCAAACCTAAAGGGATGAAATACTTGTAGACCCGTTCTGATTTTGTATTTTTTATCAATTGTGAAAAAAAGGGATAAATAACGATCATTCTCAGAAATTGTGATTAATCCAAAAAAGTGAAATTAATTCTGTCAAACAAACTCTGATACTCTTTAAAAAAAAAAAAACAAAGGGAGCGAAAAAAAATTTCATTAAAAATGTTATATACTATGATACCTTATCTTAATGCTTGTAAAGAATTCTCTTTCAATATATATAATGCTCATATATAACTTTTTTATTTCTCATCAAAAGGAAGATTTATTTTTATCTATGCACTCCCTCAGGGGGAGCGCTTCAATCTTCCACACTTTTTATTTGATGACAAATCAATAAGTTGTAATAGTCAAAAATGGGGAGATTGTTAGCTCAAGGGTTATTTAATCACGCTCCAATTTACGATTAATTCGATTTTGACGAAAACAACATATTGATTTAATTATTACTAATGTTTTAGTTGTGTTTTACAATTATATTTTCAGGAATGTTGGAGTCGGAGCAGCGGAAGTTTTAAAAAAAAGTTTTGAATCTATTACGGGGCCGTAAAAACCGTAATGGTGCATTTTTCATGAAACAACAAAAAAATGTAAAGACAGGGTTACGAAATATACCTCTTGAAACTTTGTAGAAACGTTTGTAGTATTGAACATATCGTTTGAGACTACCCGATGAACTTCTCGTGTATGACCCGCGCATGTCTCGACTCCGGTGTGACGGCACCAAACCGAGTCAAGCTTTAGGCTTCTAACACACTTGAAATATTCTCAAAAATGGAAGAACAATATTGGAGAAGAAGGAGGGGGCAGCGGCTAGGGAGGTAGGAGAATTAGGTTCAATTCTCTTGATTTTGTATATCTATCTATTTACTGCATATGATATATACATGCATATATTCCTTCCTAAATACATTAATATAAAATATACAAATATGGGATACATGCCCCTACTAGGGCCGGCCGTAGTGTGAGAGACCAAGACACAATTTTTTTCCCAATTTTAATATATAGCATTATATTAAAATTCCCCCAAGTGTATATATCATTCCATACAAGCAATATACAATATACACTTGTCAAAATTAATTCTATTCTTTCATTATAGGGCCGGCCACATTACGAATTTCCCAAAATTGTCACTTTGTCCTTTATGCCGCTACTTATTTAATTTAATACCCCGAACGTCCCGGTAAAAAATTCGACGATCGAATTAAATCAAATAATAACCGAAGCCAACCAAAAATAAACCGTGCGTATAATCGAGCTACGTGA
>JAULLG010154518.1:0-12796 GCA_035668355.1 Sarracenia leucophylla
TGGGGTAATACCTTACTTGCTCACTTACGGACATAAAGCCTTCATGATGGTCGAGATAGGATTGACCACTCACCGCGTGAGTAACTTTGACCCGTGAAGGAATGATTAAGAGCTCAGTTTGGAGTTAGACTTGATAGAATATGTCAAGGAAGAAGACTCACTTTTCACAGCACTGTATCAAGAAAGGATGATGCGCTACTACAATACTCATGTCAATAGGCGGGTATTCAGGGTTGGAGACCTAGTATTACGCAAGACCATGCTTGCTACAACAAATCCAACCAACAAAAAGCTGGGACCCAGTTGGGAAGGCCCATAACCGGTGAAGGCTCAAGCAGGGAAAGGTACCTACAGGCTAAAGAACATGGAGGGACAGGATCTTGCTCATCCATGGAACGCTGAGCACCTAAAAAAATATTATCCCTGAAACGGATGTAAAGTCTTATGTTTTAAAAATCTTTTAAATGGTGACCACACTTGTAATAACCTATTCTTGTGATTGGTGAATTTATAGTAATAAACATTACGCCACCTTTCTCAAAATTATGATATTTTTCATTATATATGAAAGGTCCATTTTATCCTATCAACAGCTAAGGAGGTTTTGTATAAGGAAATTCAAGACCTCTGTGCCTAAGGGCAGGGATGGGCCCAAGATCCCTTATCCTAGACTGACGTGTCCCAGGAGGAACAGAAGATCCCTGTGCCCAAGGGCATGACTGAGCATAAGATCGCTCAACCTAGACTGACCAGTCACAAGAAGAATAGAAGACCCTTATGTCCAAGGGCAGGACTGAGCACAAGATTGCTTAGCCTAGACTGACCAATCCCAAGAGGAACACAAGACCCATGTGCCCAAGGGTAGGGCTGGGCCCAAGATCCCTCAGCCTAGACTGACCAGTCCCAGGAGGAATAGAAGACCCATGTGCCCAAGGGGAAGGTTGAGCATAAGATTGCTTGGCCTCGACTGATTAGTCCCAGGAGCAACACGAGACCCATGTGCCTAAGGGCGGGGTTGAGCATAAGATCGCTAAGCCTGGGCTGACGAGTCCTAGGAGGAACAGAAGACCCCTATGCCTAATAGCAGGGCTGAGAACAAGATCGCTCAGCCTGGACTGACCAGTCCCAGGAGGAACACATGACCCATGTGCTTAGGGGGAAGGATAGAGCACAAGATCGTTCAACCAAGACTGACCAGTCCTAGGAGGAACATAAGACCCCTGTGTCTATGAGCAAGGCTAAGCACATGATCGCTCAGCTTGGACTGACCAGTCCCAAGAGCAACACAAGATCCTTGTGCCCAAGGGCATGGCTAAGCACAAGATTGCTCAACTCAGACTGACGAGTCCCAGGAGGAACAGAAGACCCATGTGCCTAAGGAAAAGGCTGAGCACAAGATCGCTCAACCTAGATTGACCAGTCCCAGGAGTAACACAAGAACCATGTTCCCGAGGGTAGGGCTGAGCACAAAATCGCTCAGTCCGGACTGACCAGTCCCAGGAGGAACAGAAGACCCCTGTGTCCAAGGGTAAGGCTGAGCACAAGATCACTCAGTCTGGACTAACTAGTTCAAGGAGGAACACAAGACCCTTGTGCCTAAGGGCAGGGTAGAGCACAAGATCGCTTAACCTGGACTGACCAATCCCATGAGGAACAGAAGACCCATGTGCTTGAGGCCAGGGCCTTTCTCGATAGATTGGCAAATGAAGAGTTGCCCATTCAGATGAAATAAGCAAAAGCCAAGAGGGTTCAAACTCCTATGGTTAGTAAGCATAATCTAGCTAAAAAAAAATATTTAAATACTAACATTTAAATGTGTAAAAAGATGCATGTATTTGAGGGTCTGGGGAGCCACTCCCAACACAGGCAATCAATCCAAATTGTATGCACAATAGTAGTGTATCTGATAAACACAAAGGCCTGGGGAGTTAGACATTGCCCTTAACAGAGGCCACACAACCAAACGTTAATATTGTTTTTGAAAGGAAAACACAATTGATCATGAGTCACAAAGAGATTGAACAAAAGGTAAAACAACCAAAGGATTGTGTTCAATAGTTTTCTTGGCATGTTCACCCTCTCCTGCAGCCTGGTCAGTTTCTTCAGTAGGAGGATTGACTTCCTTAGAGAGGGTCAAGTCTACAATCTATGCCCTCTTCTCTAACAGTGCTTAGTTGACCTCCTGCTCAGCTCCCCCCTACCTGTTGTCGTCTTCCTGAGCTCGATTTCCTGGAGCAATGGAGGTCTCCTCTTCCTGGGGTTGGATAATTGAGAAGCCTAGCTCATGCCACCAAGCTTGGGCCATCTCCCTGAAGGCTTCAAAGCCATCATCTCAATATCCAACTTTTTTTTAGACCTCAGAGTCTTTCATATGCTTCTCTATCATGTCCTGCATCGTGGTCTCGAACTGGGGGAGCCTTTTGATAGCATCAAGGGCATCATTCCTTAGATGAGTAAGCTCATCCTATAGTGAATGAATATAGCCCTCAAGGTAAGTGACCCAGTGTTGTCTCTCCTGCAGCTCAGTGGCCAGCTTGTTCTTCTCTGCACTGAGCCTCATATAGGCTTTAACACTCCTTTTTACGTCAACAGATATGCGGTCTATAGAGTTACGAAGGGACCTTACTTCTTCCTTAGACCAGTTGAGAGCTTCTTGACAGAGAACCAGCTTCCTCTTTTCATGTTGCCACCCATCATGGAACTCCATCATCTTTTTGGCGGAGTGATAGCTCAGGATGACATACTGCAAAAAAAAAAAAAAGAGAGCAAAAAACATAGATACCAAAACTGGAGTTATATATTAGCACGATACAAATTTTCACAAAAAAAAAACATACCTTCACCGACTCCTGGAACAGCCAATCTGCAGTAGTGTTGGGAGAGAAACTTTGGTGGACTTCACGATCCTTCGTAGTGATGGCCTTTTCAATGGCCACCATGCCATATGTACCCTTAATAAAGACTGTTGATTGGTCATCCTCAGGCCCTCTCTAGGCCTCATTCCTTACCCTTTCCCTCCTCTCGGGCTCAGTCGGGGTGAACTACCACCTCCATTTTTACCCGCTCTCTCTCTTCCTCTAGAGCAATAGTTCACCATCTATCTCTTGCTCAGCAGGGTGCTCTTCCAGCACTTCATGCTGACTAGCAGTGATAATTCTTCAATGGATACTGGGACCAGTGGAAGCAGCATACCTCTTCTCTTGGTTTCGACGACCAAGGATTACGGGGCGGAACTTCAGTTCCCTCTCAATGGCTTTTGGGGCTTCAAGTGGAGCCTCCTCATCCTTCTCCAAAGCCATATCAGTTGCCCTCTCTACAAAACAAGAAGCAACAAAAAATATAGATAAGTTAATCTAACAAAGACAGAAAATGCATGTCTGTATAGTAGAAAGTTCAAGACCTCATTCACATAGGACCTTGGGGGCCCCTCCACCCTCGATTAGGTGATGC
Organism: Sarracenia leucophylla; assembly: GCA_035668355.1. Lineage (NCBI taxonomy): Eukaryota > Viridiplantae > Streptophyta > Magnoliopsida > Ericales > Sarraceniaceae > Sarracenia > Sarracenia leucophylla. Next base: position 3,451 of record JAULLG010154518.1, read on the forward strand.
AACTAGAGAATATCATATGAAGATTCAAGTCCGAATAAGTACTCACTTAGGCTCTCTGCCATGACTAGGGTGGAACATCTCCTATCCTTATTGGTGAGTATGCTTTCAACTCATTTCCTTTGCTCAGTAGAGGTTTTTAGACGTCGAGCACATCCATCCTTGGGTGAGGTGGTCGAAGTGCTAAGGATGTGCTTAGGCTTGTCTATTAAATCCTCACAAGGCTGAAACTCCCAGCCTGTACCAGAGACATAGAAAAACCTACCCTTCTAATACTTGTTCGAGGAGGGCAGGCACAAGACAAGGGTACGCTTCTTATGTGCTTGGAGGTTCACATACCTAATCAGATGCTCTACAGATTTATAGAACCAAAAGAGTTCTTCCAAGGTCAGGGGCTTCTTCCCATCGCTAACCACTTCCTATAGAACCATGCTCTCAATTAGAATCCTCCAAGCATTGGGAACCAACTGACCATGAGAGATACCCAGGAATGCTAAGAATTATCTTATGAAGATTGGGCTAGGAAATCGCAATCCCTGTTAGAGAGCCCCCTCAAAAAAGCATACTTTGCCCCAGGGGTGTGCAAGCATGCTCTTTGGACTTTAGCACCCTATGTTTTATGGATTCAGGAATTTGATATAGGGCCCTCATTCGTACTAGGTTGCCAGAGTGAATAGTGCTCACCTTTCATTGGGTAGAGAATGAACCCATGGCGCTGCTCTCGGGCAAAGGTGAGGGATCAGGATCTGTAGTGGACTGAGGGTTTGGGGCAGCAACCTCTGGGGAAGGACGAACCTCTCCCTCTCTATCCCCAACTTGAGGTTCCCCAACATCTTGCCTTTGCTACCATCGTGCCACTAGATTAGCAACTGGAGAACTGGAAGGTGTAGATTCCTTTATCAGTCGAAACTGAGGGATTATAATATTCTTCGGGGATGGAACGACGTTTAGGGGTCGGGCTGTTAGGGCAACTAGACTTAGGCTCGATGGGGTAAAAGATGATGAAGAACTATGTGATTCGGCCCTAAGGTTATCTTCGGGTTCGTCTTCAGAATCCATATATACTACAAAAGGTACTCTATGGGGGACATTAATCCCCAGAAGATTTAACCACAACAATAAATGAGTACACAATAAAGAGAAGGAGCAAGAGTTTGCGTACCAGGGTTTTGCAATGCAAGACTGTTGTTCTCTGAAGCTCTCACGAGATATCGTTGATAAGTTATGGCGGATATATCGGTTGTAAGAATGATTCTTCCACTCTTTTCTCTTTTCTTTTCCCACATCTCACTGAGACTTTTTGGATTTCAAATCGAATCGACGTTTGAAACTGCCTAACGAAAGTTGGATCTCCCCAAACGGAGCATCCACAATCATTACCTTAGAAACGTGCGAGATAAACACGTGTATTAATTGCTATGGTTGAATGCCTTTTCGCATTACAAAAGGGGAGTCCAAGAAAAACCTAGACCCAATACCTACACAAACAAAGTGAAACAAATTAAAAGCACTAATGTTCTCAAAATAACCTGGCTCAGTTAAGTACCACTGCGAGCGGGGGACCACTGATCAGTGGACCACTGATGAGGACGACCAATTCAAGCCAGATAAGAGAGAAACATGAAATTATTACTTTTCTTCATGACACTCGATCTGCGAATAGGTCCTGTAAAGAATAGGGTAGCATTGATGGGTAAGTGTCAATATTGGGCCTAGCCTAGCATGGTGAAGTAACCCAGGCCCAGATCGAAGGCCTATAAGGCCACTAGGCCCCGTGTGCTGCTTCGAAAGAACGTCCTAGTCAATCATTATTGAGTAGCACCAACTCTTAGCCGTTGCTGACCAGCACCAACCCTTAGCTGACCAGTCTTATGCCGACATGCCCCATATTGGCTGGTCGATGAAGCATGACATCGTGAAGTTAGAGTCTTATATAGATTCGATCAGAGCACGACTCCAATATATCACAGAACATCTGTCAGCGTATAAGATAACCCTACCAAAACCATTATAAAGAGAATATTCTCTCCTCTAATCTTGTAACCATTAGATAAGAAAAGATCCCCAACATTCTCGGAAGCAATTATGGCATGAGGTTATCATCTCTGGTAATCGCATGGCTAGAGGAGCCACGTGTCAACCCATTTGGCAGTATATATAAACATAAGGTAATAAAGAGAGAAGGGATGCATTCGAATAGAACCTTTGGCATCATCTTCTTCTGAACTTTTCTCTCTACCAATTCGTACAGATAAATGACTTGACCGCCGAATAGGGTTTGCCAAAAAACCCTCCTGGACCCTGTCTAACGTGTTTGTCTATTTCACAGGCCCAAAAAGTACCTTGTTAGACCAAACTAGATTTGAATTCTATCAGACACGTCAGTGCCTCTAAGGTCTTGGGACAAAGCCTTCTATGACATGGAGTCACGACTTGACCATTATTGCTAAAGATTGATTCTGGAGCAATTTTGGACACGAGAATAGCTAACACATCTCTAGCTATAGTTTTCAAAGGTGAATACTTAAGCCCACTTGATTTTGACCATGCTAAAATATCAAAAACATGACTTCTTGGCAAGGCATTCTACTCTAAATTATGATTTAACTCTTATTTAACATTCTTTATGCTAGAAACAAACAAATCATAGTTGATAAATCATCTACACCCCTAGAAGCCAAGTCTGAGGTATCTGAAAATTCACCTTCATTCCCAAGTTAAATTTGGTAATTTGTAACCAATTAAAAACAATATTGTTGAATTATCTGAATTGTAAGAAAAAAAATAATATTCAGCTTTGTAGATTTTTGTATAATAGTAGTTTATCATAGTCATATTGTATCTTAGATCCAACATTGCTACAACTCCTAGAATCCCATAAAGAACTTACAAATACTTCTCATATTTCTCTATCATTTTTTGATGTCATATTCTTGATCACTGCAATTGGAGGCATCACCCACCAAGATAAAGCAATTTTAATCTTCCACACCTTTGGGAAAAGAAAATTTGAAGTAAAAAAATTAATCCCACTAAACACCGTAGTAACATTATATAAGATTTTCAACGTCCCACATACTTTTTTAGCAAACTCCCAATCACTGTCATTTGACAAAGTTTTAAAGTGCATCTCACAAAGTTTTAAATGAGAAAAAACATTCTTATATTCTAAAGCAGACTTAAGCATCAGAAAATTAGAATTCCATCTTCTTTCACAATCAAAAAGAATGTTAGGAAAAAGGAAAAAAGAAAAGGGATAAGCTTATACAAAGGGCAGGAAGCCGAAACTTTCATAGTGAGAGTTTGCTGAAAATGTTATGTAGTGGTTCAATATGTAAGGTATTATATGCATCAAACTTCTAAAGGAAAGAGAGCTATCACAAATGAATACAAGAGTTACCTGGCTAAGGTACTATACACATAAACGGTAGGAAGCCTGATATGCACCATGACTTGTATGGAACTAGACATTTCTTATGCAGAGGGACTAGTGAGTACATTTATTTCCAATCCGAACAAGGAGCATTGGGAAGTAGTAAAGTGGATTATGAGGTATCTCAAGGGTACTACAAATTATTCTTTATGTTATGATGTCTCAAGAATTCAACTGTAAGGTTTTGTGGATTTAAACCTAGTAGGGTTAATTGATAGTGGGAAAAGTACTACCGCATATACATTTACGTTGGGTAGTTCAACAGTCAGCTAAGTATCCATATTGTAGAATATTGTGACTATATCCAAATTATAGAAGATTGTCATTATCTCTACAATAAAAGAGGAATATGTGGCGGTCATGGAGGTATAGAAGGAGTTGATATGGCTGAAGGGTTTATTGAAGGAGGTGGGTAAAGAATTAAGACAAATGTAAACTATTCAATCGCAATCATAATACTATACATCTGGCAAAGAACACAATGTTCCATTAAAAACAAAGCACATCGACATCATGTATCATTTTATTTGGTCTCAGATAGAAGAAGATAGTTTGATATGGGGAAAATTCACACGAATAAGAATCTCACAGATAATGTTTACAAAGGTGGATATAGTGGATAAATTAAATGATTGTTCAGTGTTGATTGATTCTCAAGCTTATAAAACAGGAGGATGGCTCACACTGGTATCCATGGCTAGCATTAAAGAAAGGAATTTTTGGATATGTATCAGAAGGATCGTAGTGGATTTACTTCAAGTAGAAGATTGTTAAAATGTGAAAAGAAATCATATGTACTACAGATGGATCGATTAGTTTATAGAAATACTACAAGCTACCCTAGAGAGATTGGAAAATAGATTGACTAAGATCGACAGATAGATCAATCGGTCTGTAAAAATACTACAAGCAGTCAAAGATAGATCGATGGACAAATTGATTAGGATTGATAATCAAACAAGCAGTTTGGAGACCGATCGAGCAGTCTGTTTCGAGATTGTATTTTGAAAGCAGTTGATAGGCACTTAAAAGCAATAATTTTATCATACTAAATACACTTAAGTTATGCCTGAGTTATGATTTAATAAAATATCTTGTAGTGTTTTGTGGTTAAGGCAAATACAAAAGAGTTGTGATGAAAATGGCATAAAATGAATAAACAACAGTCAAAGGGTTAAAACGACATTGTCTTAGTTACTTCTCGAGACCCGGAGAGACAACACCCTGAGATCTAAAAGTGAGAATGTATACATACATCTAAAGGTGTAAGGATTTTGATAAAAAAAAAAGGTATAATTTGAAAAAAATAATATTTTAAGATGAAGTTCGGCCAAAAATATGCAAAAATGTGAGAAGGCAACTCACATATATTTCCTATTTTGGTCATAACTTTTTTTTAAAAATAATTTTTGATGTGAGACTAGAACCATTAGAAAAAAGACTTACATGGCTTTAATTTGGACATAAAAATGACCATATTCCAAGTTTAGATGATGGAGTTATGCTCATTTGAAGTCGAATTAAAATTGTAGTCAAGAAAACCCGTCAGGATGACGTAAAATCCATCCAAAAGGGATTTCACTAGGGACATTCCACCGGGATGGGGTTCCAAGTCTGTCTGGAGGGGCCGTGACTTTCAAGTTCGATTGAAAAAGGATTTCCAGTGTAAAAGACTCCTATAAACACCCAAATCAATCTCAAAAATCATAATATCGAATTCTCATATTCTACAACTCTCTAAACCTATCTGCAAGCCATCCTGGAAGGCTCAGGAAGTACCAAGAAGCTGGATATGAGGGCTCGAGACTTTATTCTTCATCAAAACAATATGGATTCAAGCCTAGCCATGCTTGGATAAACCTCTTCTTCCACGGGTTTTGATGAAACACGAGCCGGATATTTTAGGAGTAGATTACTTTTTATTAATATTTCAATTTTTGACATTCGATTCGTTGTACGACTATTTTATTACGTCAATTTTTTGATTGATAAGTATTTATTTTGGGCAATTAATTTCCATTTAAACTTTCTGTGATTGTATTAAATTTGGGTCATACAATTGTGATTATTTTTATTTGAACACTCGAATGCGAGATACTTTATGCCTTGATAAGATGAGTCATACTCCAAATGATTCGTACTATAATCTTGGATAGAATATGATGCATTTGGGGTTTCAGGATTTATATTATTAAACTTGAGATATCTTATACTTTGACGAACGACTGGTGCTGTTATGTCCCAACATATGATTACTATAAAACCCAATATAACCTCCAACACAAGCATGATATGAACAAGCAAACTAACCCAAGAGTCAACATAAACATGGACTTATGGCCTTATAATCCAAAATTATAAATCTTTTACAAGCTAAACAAAAATATACTAAAATAAGGTCTTTCTATTACAATTGATAATATAAGGGAAAAGAAAGAACGATTTGCTCTCCCAGCTATGCCATATGATCATCACCAAACCTAAAAAGGTAGGACACCCTAAGGCTTGTATAGAGGCATGGGCTAACTCACTGCGTAAGAGAAGACTTGACCAGAAAAATTGCTGGCATAGTAAACATGTGTGAGTGACGATACGATAAGTTCCTATGGCTTATTTGAATACACAGACTAGCTCGCTACATAAGACAAAGCTTGGCAGGGAAAATTACTGGCACAATAATCGTGCATGAGAAAAGATGAAATGGGTTTAATAAAGTTAGAACCCCCCAAAAGAATAACATTAAGGTGAACAAGGACAACATCATGATGTTCACAGATAGTATACAACAAGATACAACACTGGATAGTCATGGAGACCATAGTCACTAACACGAAGACCACCCCTAGAAACCACCAATAATGAATTACCCCAAGAAAGGGCCAAGACCTTAATGAGTGCATCGATGTGTATGGTTCGAGAATGTTGAACCACAATTCTTCAAGAAAATAATGAGGAAGAATTGAGCAACAAGACCAAGACACCGAATGAGATGTAGTCGGGATTGTATAAGGTACTAAAGCATTCGATAATTCTAGTGTCCAAGGAATGTGCATCACGTGAAAATTGGACGTTAAAGAGGTAGTCACATAATTGACCAAGATCTATAAAGTTGGTCCATAATCTATCAATGTGCAACACACCTTCCAATTTAGGAAGATTGGAAAAACACAAAAACTCCTTTTCTATTACAAAGAATCCTCAACTCCCATGTGTAAGGGGTTAGGAATGGAAATGACTTTGGTATTTGTGCGAGAAGCCACAATGTTATGAAGATTAGATGTTCTACTAAGATATAAAGAATGATGGTTAATAAGGGCCAAGGACGATTTGTCAACTTTGGCAACTAACCCATACAAAACGACTTACACCATCAAGATCATCTTACATAGAAGACGAGTTCATAGAAATCTAAGAATCTACTAAGGATGTTACTCCTAAATTCGAGAACTTTGCCCTGATACCAATTGAAAATAGCTATGAACCGATAAAACTAACCTAGAGTGTGGTGAATAGGTTAGGTGTCGATAAATTAAAAATTAATTTCAATTAATATGTCAAATTAATTTTCTAACATAACAAAATAACATGTTAAGGTTAATAATGTTACCAACAAAAGCTATAAAAGGCTAAAATATCCAACAACTATAAAGATACACACAATACACGTGGAAACCCTAGGGTAACTCCCCGAGATAAAAACCACGGCACCGACACACGATGAAAACTATGCACTATAAATGAAAAGGTTTAAAGAGAGACTAGACTAGGAATTATACCCGTTACCCAACGCGGTCACCTATTCTATAACTTGAAATCTCCCCGAGCCTCTTCTTGATTCTAAAGTTTCCTAGCCTCCCCTCCAATGATTTATGAGTTCTTCAATCCTTACTAAAATTGGAGTTCATGTGTGGTGTGTTCATAATGCAATTGTCATGATATAGTGAAAGGAAAAAGGTAACCAAGATGCATTCCTAAAACTATTGTGAAAGGTAGTAAGGAGTGGTCTAATTTCTCGTCCTAGACAAAGGGTAAAAACTACCATAGGTGGAGATCATAATCTCGAAGTTTCTCCGGGTATACACAATGGAAAGTAAGAGTATGAGACTACCATGAGTCACAAAACCTTAAGTTCCAACAAATGTACACAACCGAGGCTAGGATGGTGAGACTACCATGAGTCACTAAGCCTAAGGTTGCTACCAATATCTCCTCATACAAGATGCTTTGAATGTAATGATTAATGAAAATGAAAGCATTCATAAGCTAATTAAAATATACTTCACAAACCCTATAGAGATCTACAAAACATAAATACAAGAACAAACTACCATGAAATGAAGTTGTAATACCTTGGGTTGTGGTGAATCTCAAGGCATTGATGAAGGATTCAATACAGGGGCTTGAGGAATCCTAGAGAGAAGAAGGAGCACCCTCAACGATATCCAAATGGCTAGGAGAAGAGTCTCTCAAAACCTAGTTGTCGTAAAATGTGTTTATATAGAAAAACACACTGGCGCTCGAGCGCTCTTCGAGTGCTATTAAAGATTGGCAGGTTTTTTTAGCTTGTGCTAATGAGGATGGGATAGAGGGCTAGCGGAGAGCTCAAGCGCTCCATGGGCAAAGTACAAAAGCCATAAATTCCCATCTCTCAGTAAAGGAAAATGAGATATTAATTAGGGGCGCTCAAGCGCACTACGGGTGCTCTATTGGCACTTCAATATCCCAACTCTCAGCTGAACGAGAAAAGAACAAATAATATTTGCCGCTCGAGCGCTTGAAGGTGCTCTTAGAGGGTTCGAACCCCTTTCGGGGCGCCAGTACCCATAATTCATGGTATAACCATAATTTCTCTAAGGCAGCTAGAAACACAACCTACCCTAAAGAATATAATATAATAAATGAAATAAGCATATAGGTGTGTGTAGTGGGTACCATATATCTTGTGCTAAATTCGAAGCGGGTCTGCTGATTATGAATTGGACAGAAGACCTAGACATAAACACCCAAAATCCCAAACCCAAAATTAAAGGTATATACACAATGATTTTGTACCTAACCCGAAAATAGCTAATATAATAACAACAACCTCTCCCACTCAGGAGATTTCGTTTTCGAAATCAAACACACCTCATGCAGTAAACAACTCCGGATACCTGGCGTGAACCTCATCCTCCCACTCCCAATTGGCTTCCTCAATGCCGTGATGGAGCCAAAGAACCTTTACTAGTGGTATAGTCTTTCCCCGTAAGACATATTCTCTTGTATTGAGAATGTTCATCGGTCTCTCCTCATAGGTACTGTCATCATCAACCTCCAAGTCTAACCAATCAAATATATGAGATGGTTGATGCTCATAATTCCTCAACATGGAGACATGGAACACATTGTGTACTGAAGATAGACTAGGGCCAACACAAGGCAATATGCCCGCTTTCTAACCTTCTCATCAATCACAAACAGCCTAATATATCACGGCGTTAACTTTCCTCGCTTTCCAAACCTCAATAGTCCCTTACACGATGATACCTTGAAAAACACATGCTCTCCCTCTTCCAACTCAAGCGACCATTTTCTTCGGTAAATGTAACTTTTCTGGCGGCTTATGCAATAATAAGTTGCATGGGAATAGTAATCACCTTTTTCGTAGTCTCTCGCACCAACTCTGGTCCCACTATCGCCTTCTCACCAACACCTATCCAACAAATGGGTAACCTACATGGTCTACCATATAGGGTCTCAAACGGTAACATCCCAATGCTTGCCTGATAACTATTGTGATATGCAAATTCCACCAAAGGTAGGTGGGCTTCCCAAGAACCATGAAAATTGAGTATGCGCATGATCGGCACTCAAAAGTGACGATTTAGACCCGTTAAGTTACACCAAGTTAGCCCCCTTTTGTTATTTAATATTGTG
>JAULLG010155612.1:0-12792 GCA_035668355.1 Sarracenia leucophylla
TCTCATTAATATGCCGGGATCCCGGATAATAAATACATAAAAGTATGGCTTTTAAGTATACTACCCTAAGACTTCCTTTTTTTTATATTTGATCTCCGTGGTAAGATTACAAGAATTATCCAAAAAAATAAAATAAATTAATATTAATTTTTAAATCCTATACCCCACGTCAGAGGCGTATAAATAATCTACCTCAAACCAAAACCGTCGCGGAAAAATTGAAACGTATAGGATAAAACGAAAACCATTCATACATTCATTCAAATGGATCATAATGAGCATAGGCTACAAAAAAGAGGTTATCACATGGTGTTTTTCATTAAAATCGCAGCCGTGGCTCTGATACCATCGTCGTAGCCGTGTAGCAAAAAATCATAAAATTTATGACGCATATAACACTGTAACGGTTTTTCATGAAAATCGTGTTTAATATTGTGATATATATATATATATCAAAAATATAACTCTAAGAAATTTGAACAAGTTTCTTGAATGCCGAAATGATATATCAGGACGCAATGATATACTCGCGTATTCCCGATGCATAACGACGAACATAGCGGGTGGACACTGATCCCGTTGGCGTATTCTTTCTCACCGAGGTTTCTTACACTTGTTCTCTCTTATTTTTACAGAATATCCAGCACTTATGAGAGAGAGAGAGTGGGCGGCTATATGCTAGGATAGAGACCGATAAGATTGATATATATATATAAAATATATCATTCCCCTATATTTTTGGCAGCTTTCTCATTCTTCTATATTTATTTAAAGAAACAAGCTATAACAACCAAAAATTTATTAAAACACACCCTCCTAGGGCCGGCCACCAAGGGAGTAATCCATAGGTGTGCCATTTTCCAATTATGCCCATGATTATTTAATTTAATTCCTGATTGTCCCCGGCAGTCAAATTCGACAATCATATTAAATTAAATAGTTCCCAAAATCAATAAGAAATATATCCGTGCGTATAATGGGTACGTGAGATATCACAAGGAAGTATAGGACTCGGGATAACCATACAGGAATTCTGGACATCCCTAACTCCATCCCCGAGTTAGATTCATTCCTGCACAAACTAAGGCTTATTCCATTAAAGGCATTGACTGAACTCCCGACTCTAACTTGAATTATGTCTTGAGTTTTTAATTATAAATTGCCTAAGGTCTCCACACATTTAAGATATAGATTCTTGATAATTAAATTAGGTTGTTGAAAACCCGATTTAATTATCCTCATATCCTCGCAACCGCGGCGATTAACCTTTTGAATATGCTAGATCAAATGACCCATTGGCCAGATTTGGCATAATCAAACCTATAAGCCAAGCGCACGAGTGGGAACTTCTTAACCTATATGGGATGTGGTTTCCATCAATTGATTATCAACCATTGAACAAATGACTATAGTACCTAACTCATTGATATTATTGATCTCATAAGCGAAATCTCAACCATTGATAACACAAAGCACTGCGCATTAAATGAGCATGATCAGTCAATCACGTCGGATAGTTCAAATAGCCAGTTTATAATTAATCATCATGTTGATCCCGCTCAATACACCATATACTAACACATCGAGTTTGAACTTTGAATTGTCAAACCTAAATTCGACTTGTTCTACTTAGCCAAGACCAACTACTAAAATGATGTGCTACAATTGTACCAATGGATTTTCCAAGTCTATTGTGATTATGAGCCGACCAAGTATATTCTGTAAGATCCTTTGATATGATCTTTCGTGCTTCATGCACCAAATCAAATACTAGATAGAATATACGAATAATGTATGCATCCATCATATAAATATAACCCATATCAATATGAAACAATAAATGCAAATAAATCTCAATTGTTTATCATTAATAATCCATGGATAAATACATAAAATCATGAATTTTAGTATGCAAATCTAACAATCTCCCACTTATACTCAAAGGCATCTAGGAATAAATCTGACACCTAACCTTTTTACATGGTTATCGAAGACTCTTTGAGACAACACCTAAGTAAAAGGATCCGCTAGGTTATCCTTAGCTACAATCTTGAAAACTACAATGTCTCCATGCTGCACGATCTCCTTGATGAGATGACACTTCCTCTCAATGTACTTTCCTTTCTTGTTGACTCTTGATTCCTTCGAATTTGCAACTGCTCCACTACCATCACAATAGAGTACGATGGGCCATTGCACCGAGCGAACCATATCCAAGTCTAATAAGAAGTTCCCGAGTCAAATAGTCTCCTTGGCTACATCATAAGCTACAACGTTATCGGCCTCCATGGTAGAGTCATCAATACATGATTGCTTCACAGTCCTCCAACTAATGGCTCCTCCTCCCAAAGTAAACACATAACCAGATGTGGACCTTCTAGAATCCCGATCAGTCTAGAAATTCTAGTCTGTACACCCAAGAGGTCTAAGACTAATAGCTTGGTACACTAATATATACTCCCTAGTCCTTTGTAAGTACTTGAGTATATTCTTGATCATAGTCCAATGCTCTTCCTCTGTATTAGACTGGTATCTACTGACCATGCCAACGACATAACAGATATCCGGTCTAGTGCATAGCCTGACATACATGAAGCTTCCAACTGTTAAAGAATATAGAATGCTCCTCATCCTCTCTATCTCCCGATATGTCTTAGGACACTGATCCTTAAATAGAGAAATTCCATGGTTGAAAGGAATAAATCATTTCTTAGAATTTTTATGACAAAATGAGAAATAATCAAGTTAATATACTGGGCTTCAGATAAGCTAAACATCCTTCGGGATCGATTTCGCATGTGCTTGATCCTAAGGATTAAGCCTACTTCTCCCAAGTCCTTCATATCAAACTACTCGATAACCATACATTTACCGAAAATAACAACCCCACATCTTCTCTGATTAGGAGAATGCCATCAGCATAAATGATTAGAAACATCATCTCATGCTCATTGTACTTCAAGTACACAAAATACTTAATAGGACACTGATCAAAGCTAAAGCTTTTAATTGCCTAGTCAAAACGAGTATTCTAAGACCTTGAAGCCGGCTTAAGTCAATAAATAGATCTTCTAAGCTTGCACAACATGTGCTCCTAGCCCTTTGCTATGAACCCATCTGGTTGTATCATATAGATGCTCTCGTCAAGACTTCTATTAAGGAATGCTGTCTTGACATCCGTCTGCCAAATCTTGTAATTGAGATGTGCAGCAATGGATAAAAGAATCTAAATGAACATAAGCATGGCTACCAGCGAATAACTTTCCTCGTAATCAAACCCTTTTTTCTAAGTAAACCCCTTCGCCACAAGCCTAGTCTTGAAGGTTTCCACCTTCCCATCCACTCCTCTCTTCTTCTTGTAGATCTATTTTCACCCGATGGGCTTTATCCCATCTAATGGATCTACAACCTCCCAAACCTAATTAGAGTACATAGACTCTATTTCAGATTCCATAGCCTTTTTCCATAAGTCAGCATCCTTGTCTTGAAGAGCTTCGTTGTAGTTCCTGGGTTCGCTATCATAGTCTTCTGGGATCTTGTCATAAGACTCTCCAAAAAATTGAACCTCTCGGGTTGACGAATAACCCTCCCATTGCGATGAAGACCCTCATGTGGCTGTGTACTCACGATAGATGGTGTATCATCATGTTCACTAGGTATAGTTTCTAGTTCTACCAAACTCTCATTCTTAATCTCCTCAAGAACAACTTGCGAGCGGGGTTTATGGTTTATGACATAATCCTCTTTCAAGAATATTACATTTGTGCTAATAAATATCCTTTGACACTTAGAATTATAAAATAAACCACCCTTAGTTCCCTTAGAGTATCCTACAAAGAAACAAACTTTTATCATTGGCTCCACCATACTTGCATCTCCCACCAACACATGTGTTGGGGAATCCCATATCCGTACATGTTTAAGACTTGGCTGACGCGCCCAGTCCACAATTTCATAGGGTTACTTGGAAATATCTTAGTAGGTACCAAATTGAGAATATAAGCTTCTATTTCTAATGCATGCCGCAAAAATGAATGCGATAAATCCAAATAATTCATCATGCTCCTTACCATCTCCTCAAGGGACCTTTTCCCCTTTCTCGATACACCATTTTGTTGTGGCATCCCTGGTACAGACAATTGGGATGTAATCCCATTTTTTGACAAGTAATCCTTGAGCTCCCTCAAGTAGTATTCACCATCACGATCAGATCGTAGGGTTTTGATACTTTTACCTATTTACTTCTCCGCTTCAACCCTAAACACTTTGAATTTCTCAAAGGTTTCAGACTTGCAGTGAAGTAGGTAAACATATCCATACCTAGAGTAATCATCATTCAATGTGACAAAGTACTAATATCAACCTTTTACCTAGATACTCGTAGGACCACATACATCAGAATGAAACAATTCCAACATTTCTTTTGCTCAAAGTCCCTTAGCCGAAAATGGCCTCTTAGTCATCATACCGTCTAAACAAGATTCATAGACTAGAAGTACCTCCACTTCCAATGAACCTAAAGGTCCATTTTCAACATGTCTTTGTATCCTCTTTAGATTAGCATGACCTAAACAAAAATTCCAAAGTAGTGTTTGGTTCAAAGAACAATTTTTCCATTTTAGTGGTAAACATGCAAATTATTCACTTCATTGTTTTTAATAGTAGTTTTTAAATGTTTGTAAAGTATAAGATCTTTACCAACCATAATATTACATAAATTCTTTAAAGTTAACACAATATCCATCAATTTCCAAATAGGAAATCGAAACTAAGTTCCACCTGATTTGAGGTACATAAAAAATGTTCTTTAAAATTAAACTCTTATCTCTACCAAAAGAAAAAACAATATCCCCCACTACAATAGCAGACACATGGGAGTTTTTCCCTCATCTAAAGATATACCTTGCTATCTTAAACTTGTTTGGTCACCTGGAACCCCTACAAAAAAATTACTGACATGATTAGTGGCTCATGTATCAGCACACCAGGTTCTAATAGATACAATCACTAAACATGATTCAACAATTAAAGAAAAGGCATTAACTCTAGCCACCTTGTTCTTGTGATTGGGACAGTTCCTCTTTCAATTCACCGACTTTTGAAAATAATAGTAACTACTTTTAGGCACCTTAACCTTTGCCTTGGCAGTTGATGGCTTCTTCTTCCAATTTTCTGCGTATTTACCTGTTGCAGCTCTTTCTTCGTCTTCTTACCAAATTTTGTCTTAGAAAAGGAAGCATTTTCTACAAAAAAAAAAATGCATTGATTGACTTGCGGATAACACCCTCTGCTGCATGTAATTCTTTCAATAATTCTGTCAGAGAAAAATTGAGTTTGTTCATAGTATAGTTGATGCGGAATCGCTAAAACGAATCTGATAGTGACTGGAGCATGGTATCAACCTGGGTTTCCCCATCAATATCGGCTCCAAGGACCTCCAGCTCATTAAGAAGACCTATCATCTTCAAAATGTAGTCCCTAACTAGTGTATCCTCTGCCATGGTCTTTTTTATGAGAGCCCTCATAGCAACCTGCCTTGCTTCCTGACCCTGCTCACTATACATTTTTGTGAGCTTTTACATGATATCAGCTGTAGATTCCATAGTCTGATGCTGGCTTTATAAAACATATGACATTGAGGCCAATATGTAGCAACTTGCAATCTAATCAGCCTTTCTTGAATTCTCATAATAGTGGACCTCCTGTTCGGAAGATTCAGTATTTGGAGCGAGAGGACAAGGTTCAAATAAAACGAACCTATAATTGTCTAAAGTTAAGACAATGTTGAGATTTCATTTCCATGTGACAAAATTAGGTCCGGTAAGTTTGTGCTTTGTAAGTATAGCTGTAAGTGGATTGAATGATCCATTAATTGTAACGGTGTGACCTGTTTCAATTCTAAATTTTAAATAAAACCCAGTTTAAAACATATTGAAAGCTTATTAGAAACCCAATTAAAGCTTTGGAAAGATTTAAAATTTGATCTTGATTCGGGGTTGTTAATTCGAATCGAGCGTTCTTGGACCTCTAGTATATTGTCAGGGGTTGTCAGGAGGAGTTTTGGGCTAATCGGATCAGAAACGAACCTTGTTTTTGAGATGTTTCATATTAGTGCCTGCAGCGGGGGTTGCTGCAGCGACCATTATACCGCTCGAGCTACCATTATACCACTCGAGCGAACTTAAGATCACTCGAGTGGTGTCTGTTTCGTAGACTGATATAAAATCACATTTTATCACAATTTAACCTATCATTTTGCTTTGTTTCTATCTATAAAATTTAGGGGTCGGTTGAGGACGATCCAGGGTTTCTGGAAGATGTATTTGGAGGTCCTAAGGCTCTATTTGGGTAAGTCTTATGGGCTTTTTTTTTTGTTGAAATACATAATATATACGTTGTATTTCTTGTATTTACCGAATTATTTTGATTCTAGGTGGATTTACTGAGACTTGGGGCTTATTTGGGGGCTGATTTTGTGCTCTTCTATCACTCTTGAGGCAGGACTTATGCTAATCCTTGATTATTGTAATGTTATAAGTTGTATTTTGAGTTTTGGTTGAGTTTATTTGGGTTTTTGTTAAAAATCCGAAAATACAAGAATCCTTGGTTAATATTTGCAAGATTATATTATTGTGTATGCTATATTAGCATGCTATGGGATTGGTTATCTTAACAATTTAATGAGTAATTGATTAAAATAAGATCATGCATAACCTATGTTTTATGATTTGGGGGTTTTGGTGTAAATTGGGAAAATTACTCAATTAACCCTATATTATGAAATTGGCCTTAATTGTATATAATTGGGTCCTATGTTAGTTGAATTCGACATTAATATAACTAAGTCCTTTGAAAATCGGTTGGCGATATTTTGACGGTTATGTGGGAAAGTCTAGGCATACCCTTGTTTTGATGCTTAATAATACTAATGTAATATTTTTTGCCTTGAATATTAATTATTGGATGTGTAGTGAGTAATTGGTGAAAATTGATACTGATAGGCCTAGGCATATGCTTAATTATATGTTTAATCATGTTTTGATAGCATATCTTGTCTTGTGGTTGATTGTTGAGATTTGAGCAGAATGGGCCTTGGTTTATTCTAATTGTGGTTAATTATGTAGTGAAATTAGTTTCTTACATGACATGTGCCTTGTTGAGATTAGTGGATATAACTTCATGCTGATAAACTTAAGCTTGTTAATGTTTGTAAGCATAATTATACAATTCTAGTATATATTTACCTTGTAGGATGTTCGTTGGATATGGTTGATAGTTGATGAGTTTGGATGCAAATAGGCCTAGGCTTATTTTTCATTAATTGTGTAATGAACATAGTTTCTTACATGTTATGTGGATTGTTGGTTATGGAGGATTGACCACACAATGGGGATGTGAGTCGACGAGCTTCCCACTCCTTTGGTCACGAATTGTAAATAAGGGATTCGTTCCTACGGGAGTCAAGGCTCGGATGGGAGCTCAGGAGATTTGTTAGTGGTCATTGCCGTGGTAATGACCCGGAAGCCCATCTCCTTCGGTCACGAATCGTAAAATATGGGATTGGTTCCTACGGGAGTCAAGGCTTGGGTGGAGCCAAGGAGATTTACTTGTAGATACTAGTTGGTGTGATTATTTTCCGACTTATTTAAATGTGAAAAATAAATATATTTTTCCAAAATATTATGCAAACAAAGTTTTTGCTATGATAAGCGAACTTTATTTTAAGTTGTGTTTTTACTTAAATTGTTACATAATCACCGCGTAGAGCATGCATCCATCTTTGATTATCATGTTTCCTACGAGCCCTGGCTCATAATATTGTTTTAAAATAACATTCCAGGTAATCATGATAAGGAGATCCTTGAAGGTTAGACGGTTGATTTGATGCCTCCCAAATCAATGTGATGCGGAACTAGTTAGCTTTTATCTAGTAGTATGTTTCCTTTGTTTTCTATTTTCTTGCTTATGTTAAAAGACATTGGAGAAATGTAATAGACTCTTATTATACTGTACATTTTTTATGACTGTAAGGCCTTAAGGCCAATTACATTTCTTGCATGATATTGGTGAGGTTATTGGGTAAAGTTGGATATATTTGGGAGAACTCTCTACAGACAATTTTCGTTGTAACTTATTTGTTTCCTAAACTTTTGTTGAATGGTTTAAGAATGGAAGTTAATGTATCTTTTATCTTGTTGGGCAGTGAATTGGTTTCATAGCCTTGATTGATTATTGAGCTGGGACTAGATAGTTATATGTGATATTAAACTTGTGTCGTTGGAATTTAAATAAAACTTTTTATAATGTTTTTTCCAAAACAAATGCCGATGATTAGTTCATCTGTTTCGTATTAGACTCAAAGTATTCCAACTTAGTAAGCTTAATCAAAGATGTGAACTATCATAGTTGTGTTAAAACATGATTTTGAACATTATAAAATAATATTTTATTATGAAGTGATGTTGCAGAATTTTAGCTTCAGGAAACTATTTTTCCAGGGTTCGCTTGAGTGGACCCTCGAACGCTCGAGCGGTCCATGTTTTCCAGCGGCAATTTGGCTTGTTTACATAAAATTAGTTTTTATCTTATACTTTTGGGCTATGCCCCTAACACTAAAAATGGAGTATTTTCATGGGGGTATTATTAAAAGGAGAGTTTCAAAAGCAAAGTGTTAAAATGACAAAAATTTAGAGTTTTCTTGATAGAAGAATTAATTAAGGCTAATATTAATTCACTTCCGGTTGGTACGTGACATGGTCTATCTCCGGTTCACCTGGGTTATGTTAATTAGAAAAGGTTAGGATGTGACAACTTGGTATCAGATCATGACACCAACGACACCGGTTGCATCTTCAGCACCTACAGTCCAAGATTCCACTATTGGGCCTTCTGTCATTCGAGGTACCTTTCTGGTTTACAAATCTTGTGCATGGGTACTCATTGATACAGGAGCTTTCCATTCCTTTATAGCATCTGTATTCACATCTTCTTTGGGGTTAGAGACCAAGGTGTTAGATTGGATAGTTCTCATGGACATGCCGACCAGAGGACCTGTTGTGATCAGTTTGGTATGTAGGGGGTGTGAAGTCGAGATAGCGCATCATTGCCTATCCTTCAACTTTCTTATTCTTGACATGGATTCCTTTAACCTTATCATCGATATGGATTGGTTGACAACCTTCAGAGCACGTATCGAGTGTGACCACCATTGGGTCACTATTTGTTTAACAGAGGGAGAGACCATTTCATTTATAGGAGACCGGAATGATGGCTCTATGCCTTCATTTCCTTCATCTCATGGTAGATTCCTTCGTTCCATGCTCTCAGCGTTGGTGCTGGACGGGGATGAGTCCTTACATCCGGAATTTCCTCTAGTAATTTATGAGTTTCCACACGTCTTTCTGCATGATCTATTTAAGCTTCCACCGCGGTGAGAGGTGGGGTTTTCGATCGAGTTACTTCACGGCATAGGCCCCATCTCTATGTCTTCCTATCGGTTTTCCCCTTTCGAGATTACCGAGCTGAAGGTTAAGATTGAGAAGTTATGGAGTAAGGGGTTCATTCGGCCTAGCGCTTCACCTTGGGAAGCCTCGACATTATTTTCCAAGAAGAAGGATGGTTCATTGCGCCTGTGTATAGACTACCGCAAGTTGAACCAGGTGACTGTGAAGAAAAAGTATCATATGCCATGGATAGATGATTTGTTTGACCAACTGAAGGGGTCTTCTTAATTTTCGAAGATTGATCTGTGGTCGGGTTATCATCAGGTGAGGGTGAGGAGGACATAGCAGAGGCTGCTTTCTGTACTCACTATGGTCATTTTGAGTTTGTGGTCATGCCCTCTAGGTTGACCAATGCTCCTGCTATGTTCATGGATCTCATGAACCATATCTTTCAGCAATACCTCGATCAGTTTGTGATCGTGTTTGTAGACGATATCCTCATCTACTCACCATCGGAGGAGGCACATGAGGAGCACCTTCGCATATCATTGTAGTTGTTGAGTGACCATCAACTATATGAAAAATTCAATAAGTGCGAGTTTTGGTTGTCCGAGGTTAGATTCCTTAGGCATGTTGTGTCTGGTGACGGGGTATCTGTGGATCCATTGAAGATTGAGGCTGTTATTGGATGGCTATGATCGAAGTCGATATTTTGGATTCGGACCTTTTGGGGCTTTACGGGATATTACCGTCGCTTTGTCAATGAATTCTCTCGGCTAGAAGCTCGATGACACGCCTTACGTGAAAGGGTGTCAAGTTCGTTTGGGATGATAAATGTGAGGCATCTTTCCTGGAGGTAAAGAAGAGGCTGATTAATGCTCCTATCTTGATCATACCGGAGCATGGGGAAGGCTATGTAGTGTTCTATGATGCTTCTCACGAGGGTCTTGGCTATGTGTTGATGCAGTCGGGGAAGTATCTCGATAGTTGAAGATCCATGAGAAGAACTACCCTACCCACGACTTGGAGTTAGCAGCCATTACCTTCGCTTTGAAGACTTGGAGGTATTATCTGTATGGAGAAAAGTTTGAAGTGTTTTCAGATCATAAAAGCTTGAAGTATCTCTTCTCACAAGAGGATCTGAACATGAAGTAGAGGCGATGGATGGAGTTCTTGGCGGACTACGACTTTGATCTTCAATATCATCCGGGTAAGGCCAATGTTGTGGCCGACACCCTTAGCACGAAGTTCTTGGGTTTTCTTATTCCAATTGCTATGCAAGAGTGGAAGATGATGGTAGACGTAGGCGAGTATGACCTAAAGCTTTACAAGTACGAGGACCACACGGTTTTATTTACGACTGTTTCTCAGTCCACGTCGGTGGGACGAGTAGCAGAAGCCTAAAAAGATGACACTGAGTGTGTTATGCATATATGGAAATTGGCTAATAGTGAAAGTGTCCCAGAGTGGACCTTGCATGAGGATTACAGCTTGAGGTTTGCCGAGAGGTTCTTCATACCTGAGACTTGTCAAGACGAGGTACTACGATAGTTTCACCATTCGCGATTGGCTGTACGTCCTGGTAGCACCAAGATGTTTCATGATATCCATCGGCAGTTCTAGTGGAGGGGTATGAAGAGGGATGTGGTGTTGTTCATTTTGAAGTGCCTCACCTGCCAGTAGGTGAGGGTAGAGCATTAGAGATCAGCAGGTTCACTCCAATCCCTTACAGTATCAGAATAGAAGTGGGAACATGTGATGATGGATTTTATGACAAGGTTACCAAGCTCATCACAAGGGCATGACACGATCTGCCTAACTTACTCTATGGATCAGTTGGGTCATCTTTATGTCAGTGAGATTGTCCACCTACATGGGGTGTCCGTATCAATTGTGTCAGATAGAGACCCACGATTCACTTTAGGTTTCTAGAGGGGATTACAGACGGCTCTAGGGATGGACTTGTTATTTATTACATCATTCCATCCTCAAATCGATGGACAGTCCAAGCGCACCATCCAGATCCTGGAGGATATGTTAAGGGCTTCTGTGCTGGATTTTTGGGGTTTGTGGTTTGTGGGAGGATCATCTACTATTGGTGGAGTTTACCTATAACAACAGCCATCAATCCAGTATACAGATGACTCCTTAGGAGGCATTATATGGCAGGCCATGTAGATCGCCTATCTGTTGGGCAAACATGGGAGAGTCGGTCCTTTTAGGACCCGATATGGTTAGAAAGACGACGAAGAAGGTTGTGACTATCCGGTAAAGACTAATTGCGATTCAAAGTCCTTAGAAGAGTTATGCGGATAGGAGACGGAGACCTTTGGAGTTCATCATGGGTAATCTTCTTATAGATTTTCTTCACGGAAAGGGATGATGAGATTCAGTAAGAGCGGAAAACTATCGTCATGCTACATTGGTCCGTTTTCTATAGAGGAGAGGATCGAGGAGGTGGGGCATCGCCTGGCTTTGCCATCGTAGTTATCATCTATTCATGACGTATTTCATGTCTCTATGTTGAGGAGGTATGAGCTAGACCCGTTGTATGTGCTTGATTGGTCGGACATGAGGGTAGATTACGATGCTTCGTATAAGGAGAGACCAGTGTAGGTTCCTGACCACTGGGACCAGGTTTTGCGTGAAAAAACCTTATCTTGGGTCAAAGTGCTATGGCTACACCATAGCGAGGATGAGGCGACATAAGAGCGGGAGTCCTATGTAAGAGAGACGTATCCAGATTTGGTCTCATCTTGAGGTACGTTGATTTCAGGAATGAAATCCCTTTTAGTAGAGGAGGTTGTAACGATGTGACCTGTTTCAATTTCGAATCTTAAATAAAATCTAGTTTACAACTTAATTATTAGAAACTTGTTGGAAAATCGGTTAAATCTTTGGAGGATTTAAAATTCGATCTTGATTCGGGGTTGTTAATTCGAACCGAGGGTTCTTAGACCTCTGGTATATTGTCCCGGCTTTTCGGGAGGTGTTTCAAGCTAATCGGATTAGAAACAGGCCTCGTTTTCGAGACGTTTCAGATTGGTGCCTGCAGCGATGTTCGCTTGAGCAAACTTAAGACCGCTCGAGCGGCGTCTATTTCGTAGACTAGTATAAAATCGCATTTTATCGTGATTTAACCTATCGTTTTGCTTCGTTTCTCTCTCTCTCTAAAATTCTGAGGTCAGTGGAGGACGAACTAGGGTTTGCTGGAGGTGTATTTTAGAGGTCATTAGGCTCCGTTTGGGTATGTCTTATGGGATTTTTTTGTTGAAATACATAATATATATGTTGTATTTCTTGTATTCACCGAATTATTTTGATTCTTGGTGGATTTGTTGACACTTAG
>JAULLG010156712.1:0-10614 GCA_035668355.1 Sarracenia leucophylla
AAGACTCGAAATCCACGAGTGGATATGCCGTTACCCTGGAGGTGCAGCAGTGTCTTGGAAATCTTCCAGACAAACTTGCATTGCAAGATTGACAATGGAATCTGATAGCGTCAGAATCCGTCGTGGTCCGCTCCAAGCTCCGAAGGACCTGAGGAACACGAACAAACCGTTAGAAAGGAGGCCGGAGGGGTCTCCGGCGTGCCCTCTCCGACGGTCAAGTCAGATAATGGGGTTGAAGAAGGAAGAAGAAAACGACGATGCGGCGATTAGGGTGAAAAATGGATTGCGTACCTTAAACTCTGCTTCCTGGAGTTTATATAGGTTGTGTGGAGAGGATCTTCACGTGTCTTCCCCTCTCACATGGGTAGTTGGTGATATAACTACATTTTGGGGGGAAATCCAGGATTTGTGCCAAACCTTCTGATGAGTAGAACATTCCGTTGTAACGGCCCGCGTGGGCTCCCTTCACGTGCATGCGAATGACGCCTTTTAGATCGGGTCATCCATCTTGTTTCGTGCTTTGAGGGCGAGCCTTGTGGGCTGGGTCAAGGGGCGTACGCCTTGGTACGTCGATTGGGGCGGGAAATACATGGATCGGGACGATTCTTGCTCGGCAGGCGCTGGAGATCGGTCCTCTCATCGTTTGATTCTACTGGCTTGGCCCAGTGATCTCGGTATGGGTCGGCTTTCGGGATGGCCTGCTGTCCGACCCGCTGGTCTCCCCGTTGGGCCGGGCTTTAATCTGCTGGGCTCAGATCTGGTGGCCTGGTGGGCTTGTACTTGGTCCGGGCCCATAGTTGTTATACATCCACATCAATTATTACATTCCTTGATAAACATGGTATGATTTGCACGACTCTGTCAGTATATAAATATTAACATAGCCTTAAAAAATCTATAAAATTAGGCTCTAGGAGACTGTTTTAGCTCATCTTGACGTTCACAATCTTCATTGCCTTTGCGTGATCAAGCCTTGACCTTGATCTCTGATACTAATTGTTGAGATTTTGACGACACACATGATTCCCCTTATGCAACAGAAAAAGGAACATCTCGCTATCACCCAAACAAAGAAAGATAAAGATAATCAAGAACAATCAAGAACACAATATTTTGCGTGGTTCGGTTGGCTGCATACCTCCACGAGACGAGACGAAATAATCCACTATTAACAATAAGGATTACAATATCTCTCTTTCCCTCTCTAGCCTCTCTACACTCTCTATGGCCTCAACCAGAGCCTCTCCAATGTATCTGAGATGCCTTTCTACATTGTGTGTATTGTCCTCTAGGGTTTCTATCAAAATCCTCATTATCTAGAATATAAAACTAGGTCAAACCCTAACCTAGCCATCTCACCAAAGACTATGTCAGTGCATGACCACTCATACGGTCATCGAGCAGTCGTCGAGCAGTCTTTAATGTCTCTACGTTTCTCGCCTGTGGTCACCCCACCGCTCGAGCAATCCCACTACCGCTTGAGTGATCTCATCACTCCCTCAGATTTTGTGCTCCTGCAATCGCTCTTCAAGTGGTTCTCATCTTCCTTCATCCCTCCAATTATGTCATGATATCCTACCGATTATGGATGTCAAAATATGAGACAATCGAACACATTTTTCATTGTTCTTTGTTGCCTTCTGTTGATGAGGCTATTGGCGAACCCATTGAAGAGGAAACAAGGTTTAAGGTTGCTCAGATGGCTATTCTCTCTCAACCAATCTTTCTCGCTCCTTCTTTATCTATGGGTGTTACCTCTTGTCCTCCATTGCTACTCACTCCATCCCCTCATCTGATTCATGTCACAGAGAAGCAAAAATCACGAGTTATTATGGATGAGGGCAGTTTTTGTCACCAAATGGTCATTGAAAGACTGGATGCCTTAAGTAAGCACAGAAGGGCAATTGTTCCTCACCATTCGCCTCTTATACCTATGCACCATCCTATCTCCCTCCTGCTTCTCTTTGTTAGCCCAATGGTTATTCAACCAAGCTCCACTTTGATTTTATAATATAACAACTAATTGATTTGGTTGCTACTAATGTTTGAATATGTTTTAGTGAGTTGTTTTAAGAAATTGTGGGCCTTAAAATTAAAGAATATGAAGAACAAATATATAAAGCTTAATGAGTATACTGCAGTTAAGAAAAAGTCAAAATTATGAAGACTGATTCGAATCAAACTTACAATGATTCGAATCCCCAAACCAAAATATTGATTCAATCCTTCAAAGCATTGATTCGAATCACAGGTGTAAAAAGGACCTTTTGATTCGATCTTTCAAGATAGTGATTCAAATCACCAGCCGAAATTGAAGCACTTGATTCGATTCTTTATGTTGCTGATTCGATTCACTGGTCTTAAAACGACCATTTGATTCGATCCTTGAACATACTAATTCGAATCACTAGCCTCATATTGGCCACATGATTCGATCCTTGGTTTTCATAATTCTAATCCAAGTATCAAAATGAAGACTTGATTCAATCCTTGTTATGCATGATTCGAATCACCAGCTTCACAAGACCAACTTGATTCGATCCTCAATCTCAATGATTCAAATCACCAGTCCCAAGTTCAACATGATTTGATCCTATGAACCCCTGATTCGAATCACTACCCTAAAATAAACACCTTGATTCGATTCTTGAATTCCCTGATTCGAATCCAAGCCTCATAATGAAGCATTGATTCGATCGTCAAGAATGCCGATTCGATTCACCAACCTAGAATGGGAACATGATTCGATCCCCCCATGTTCTTCATTCGAGTCTCAACCCCAGAATACCTATATGAATCGAATCACAGTTTGCATGATTCGAATCCTGGGTTTTCATGATTCGAATCATATTCCCATTTTAAGTTGGTGAATCGAATCGGCATTCTTGCGGATCGAATCAATGCTTCATTATGAGGCTTGGATTTGAATCATGGAATTCAAGAATCGAATCAAGGTGTTGATTTTAGGGCAGTGATTCGAATCAGGGGTTCATAGGATCGAACCATGTTGAACTTGAAACTGATGATTTGAATCATCGAGGTTAAGGATCGAATCAAGTTGGTCTTGTGAAGCTGATGATTCAAATCATGGGTAACAAGGATCGAATCAAGTCTTCATTTTGATACTTGGATTATAATCATGAAAACCAAGGATCGAATCATGTGGCCAATATGAGGCTAGTGATACTTGGATTAGAATCATGAAAACTCATGATTCGAATCATGCAAACTGTGATTCGAATCATGCAAACTGTGATTCGATTCATATAGGTATTCTGGG
This sequence comes from Sarracenia leucophylla, assembly GCA_035668355.1. Classification (NCBI taxonomy): domain Eukaryota; kingdom Viridiplantae; phylum Streptophyta; class Magnoliopsida; order Ericales; family Sarraceniaceae; genus Sarracenia; species Sarracenia leucophylla. The sequence continues at coordinate 3,281 of JAULLG010156712.1, forward strand.
ATTCGAATCCTGAGCCCAGAATTCAAAATCCTGTAGACTCCAACGGTTAGTTTTCCCAGCATTAATTGATACCAACGACTGGATACCAAACATTAAATGCTACCAACGGCTCAAATCTCTCAACTCTCAAGACAAATATAAGTTGTTAAGTTCGAAGATTCAACAGTTCGAGAATTAAAGATTTCACTGTTCTATTGAGTTAATACTACAACCACCATCTGAGCACTTACTGAATCTTCATCTACTGCTCTGAGAACTTCTCCAGCTCATTGATTCTCATTCTCTCTTTGATTGTACATTAATTTTGAGAGTGAGCGACAACCATTGTAGTGAGATTTAATTGTAATATCTTCTCATCAAAGGAAAACATCAGCACTCAAATCCTTTTCTGTTGTAAAGGTTATTCACCTGTAAGAATAAGAGGCTTCGCTTAGCCTTCAACATAGTCCGTATAGAGGCTTCGATTCGCCCATTGAAGAATCCGTTTAGTGGATTGCAAAATTCCCAAGGTGCTTGGGGAATGGACGTAGATCAAGAGGACCGAACCACTATACATCTGTTTGTATCTATTTTCTCTGCTCCTTTACTGTTCAGCACATATACTTTATATCTTGCTGTGTCTTCTTAACTTGTTTTCAAAAGAAATTAAAAAGATTTTAAAACTTGCTAATCAACCCATTCACCCCCCATTTGGGTTGATATTTGGGACAACACTCTTGTTACACCAACATCCACTGGCACCACATCTCCTCCATCGTTGTCGCTGATAGTTTAGTTTCATCAATTTCAAGCCATACTAGCTTCTTCTGGGACTCAGTCACATACTTTTATGTCTATTCCTATTCAGGTTCACATAGTTCTTACTTCTCAAGTATATCACCTTCGACTTCGATCTTCGACTCTAGTTCGTCCCACCATATGACATTTAATTTGTCATGTCATACTAATTGTGCTTCTCCTTCTCTTATTACTGTTCAAGATGCAAATGGTTCACCTATGTATGTTGACTCTATTGGCACTGTTGTTCGGTCTACCTCCACCTTTTTGTGTATTCCTAATGTTTTTTATGCACCACAATTGTCTGTTAGTTAACTGTCTATTAGTTAGCTTTCAGATTTTGGTTATGATATTATTTTTCTTCCATTAATTGTGTTATTTAGGAACGAACGTCTAAGAAGAAAATTGGGTTCGGACGTAGAGCTATTGGTCTATATATTCTACAGAGTTTACAATTCCAGTGGCTTCCGTTGTTATACCGTCTTTTTTTTCTTCCTAATATTAACATTCTTCCCCTTTTTACATTTTGCATTCTCGGTTAGGCCATTTACTAGTGAGCATCTAAAAAGTATGGCTCAAGCTGGTAGATTAAGTAAAGTGTCTGTTAGTGATATTTCTTAGTAGAGTGGATGTAACTTGCAAAACCGTTCGCTTTACCTTTTAATAAAAGCACGTCTATTTTTACTTCTTCTTTCTCTATTGTTCGTACAGTTGTGTGAGGTCCTTCCTCCATTACCACCAAGGGTGGCTCCATTTACTATGTGTATTTTATCAATCATTATAGTTAATTCTATTAGGTTATGTCTCACAAATCTGAATTATTTTGTATTTATCACATTTTTCACTATATGGTTAAAATATAGTCTTCAACCACTACAAAGATTCTTCGTTTGGATTTTGGTGGGAATTATTTTTTAAACTGAATGTATCAATTCTCTAGCTTCCTTTGATACTATTCATCGGTCTTCATGTACTGACATCCCGACCCAGAATGGTAGAGCTAAAAGAAAATATTGGCATATCCTAGACACAGCTTGATCTATCCTTCTATCCTCCTCTATTCCTGCTGTATTCTAGGGTGAACACATTCTTTACGGCAGTGAATAGCCTCAATCGTTATACCCACTCCTCACCTTTTTGGTATTTGTTCTCATGATACGCTTTTCGGCCACGCTCCTAATTATTCCTTGTAGCGCGTCTTTCGCTTTGTCTATTTTATCCTTCTTTCCAAGCGCGAGCAGAGCAAACTCAGTGTTTGTTCTGCTCTATGTCATCTTAGGATGTCATCTTCAACATAAAGGGTGCCAGCACTACGAGCCTGTTTCACAACATTTATGTGTCTCGAAATCTGTGTCATGTTGTGTTTCTCAAGAATCTCCTATTTTAATCTTTCTCCAAAGTATGCCCGTCTCCAAAGACAAGTTAGTGTTTCACAATACCATATAAGAAGCATGGAGAGAGATATCACAATATGATGCTAACCGCATGCGAGTCGGAGATGAGACAACTAGGTGTACTAGGTGGTTTTGGACCAAAATAGGATGCCTACGCATTGCTTAACCCAATTGTTTTGAATGAAAAGTCACTACTCTTGATTGGTGCCTCTTAGGTGTATATAAATATAGCCCATATATGTAAAAATAAAAAGTCATATAGCATATTCTCAATCCATCCTACCTTTTATCTTTGTCAAATATTGTGACTTTTGGACAAAGCGTGTGTGCAGCAAGTATGGTGATGCTTGTTTATTATAAAACACCAAAATGCAAGTATGGAAATATGTGTGATTCATTACTTATTCATTCAAGGGAAAAGCGTATAAGGTTCATTTTTATTTTTATTTTTATTTTGAATTGTTTCCTCAAGTTTCCGTTTATCTGACAAATGTTATTTACCGGTTAGAATGTTGATCAAACATATCTACAATGATTTATCAATACAACACCTTTTCCGATACAAATTGGTCAGACCTAAACTTTATTCTTCATATTATTAGGTTGGAATCAACCTTAGGGAGAAGAAAAGATTTTTTTATCGAATAATAATGTGCCCCCAAATATTTTTCCTGTATCCATTTTTTGATAGAAATTACAATAGACGATTTGAACAAGACTAAAATCCCATGGTGTTTCCACTTTGTGGGCACATAAATATTTGACTCTCATGGATTTCATTATGACCAATTCTGCATTAGTATGATTTAATTATGAATTAGTTGATCCAATGTTAATCTCACAAAGTAGAGAAAATATTTCATTTCTATGCAAATTGTTCTTTTCTCAACACATGGTACGAGATATCCTCAATGGCACTCTTTTGTTGATTAGAATGGATAAGCTACATGAGGAAGAATGATGAAATTGATCTCATCAAATTAGCCCATTTACAATCTACTACAAGGGACTTTGGTATAATGCACTTGACCCATACCTAGTATTTAGAAGCATATCATCATATTGCCCTTCAAACCAAAACAAATGTTGTGGAATAAATTGGAATACATAGGAATTGTAAACTGTCAGAACAAAGGCTAGTCATTTAAGATAATTATAAATTTAAAATATTAGGACAGTCCGGATTCGAGCGATTTTCATGACTTGATAAATCAATTGATAGCCATGAAAGTAGCACTAAATGATGAGATGCAAGTGCTATTACATCTTAGTTCCTAATCAAACAGTTGGTAATCACTAGCGGCATTAGGAAGAAATGGGAATGTAACCATATACATGGTTAATGACAGTTTGCTCAACGAAAATCTAGAAGGAAAGAGTTGGGAAATTTTTCCAAGGAAAATATGTTAATTATACAGAAACTAAAGAAAGTCAGGGAGAAGGCACGACATGCATGGCCTTATAATAGAGATCATTCAAGAAGCAACTTGAGACCTAAAAGAGAAAAAGTGCCACAATTTGTGGGAAGGATGGTTGCTTGAAATGGAAAAGCAAAGTCCAGTTTGGGTTAATGATAAGAATGTAGAGGACCTCGCATCCTAGGGAAGTATGGAGTGACAGGCGATGGTACGCAGTACTGCATTCATGTTAATCTTGAAACGATGGATATACATCAACCATTTTGGTGATGGAGAATTAAAAATTACAAAAGGCTTTATGCAGTGGCAAAGGCAAAGAAGTGCAAAGTCAACATGATGTAGGCAACACTCACTAGGGGAATAGTGAATGAAATGGATGATTCCTCCTCAGAGTTTTGGCACAAAATACTTGGCCTCATGTATATGAGAAAAAACCTTTTCACCTTGAAAATCTAATTTATTTTATTCGGCATATATGTGTGGTCCCATGAAAATTTAAACCATTTGTGTTAATGGTTTTAATTACAATGGGACCTTCCTTGAGTATTGCAGAAGTCATGGTATCAAGTATCAAAGAACTCCTTACAATTTCCTAAGAATAATGGTCAGGCGAAAGGATGAATCACACATTAACTAGAAAAGTGATATGAGTGATATTACATATATAGTTGCCAATATAATTTTAGGATGTGCAAGGAGAAAATAGTTGACTTTATATTTTCTCTCCCTTAGTTCTGTTGCAATGGAAATGAAAATGAGCTTTTTGCTTGGAAGACCTTTATATTTTGGAGCTGTTTTCCTTGCTTCTTCCTTCACTTTTTTTTTTCTCTCTCTCTTTTCATCCCTTGGTTTTTTTTTTTTTTTTCTCTTCTGTTTCTGCCCCTTCCTGGTTTCCTCTAGCTTTGTTTGTGAGCTTTGATTGTTTCTTATAGGTCCTGCTGGGTTCCAACTCCTAAGAGGAAGAAGGTTCGTCAGTATGATTGAAGTTTCCTGTTTCTGTGGCTCACATGCGCTGTTTTTGGCCTAATTATGTGGGATGTACATAGTTTTTTTTTTTTTATGTCTCTTGTTTTCCTCTTCTATGTTGGGCTGTACATAGATCTTCTGGCTTTTGGGTTTTGTTTCACACTAGTCGCTGCTTGTTTCAGTTTGGTGCTATTATTTCGGTTGCGTATTTGGTTGGGTTAGCTGTGGTGTTGGTTGGGTTTGCTGTTTGTGCTCCAGCCGTGCATGTTTGCAGGAGCAGTTTCCATTTAGCAATAGCAGTATAAGTTTGGTTCTGTTGTGCGTTTGGTGCTGTTGTTTCAGATGTGTTTGGTTGGGTTAGCTGTGGTCTTTTTTCAGTTGTGTGTTGGTTTTCTCTTTAGCAGCAGCAGTTGCATGGTTGGGTTAGCTGTGGTCGTGTTTCAGTTGTGTGTTGGTGTTCACTTTAACAGCAGCAGTTGTGTCTGGTTGCAGCAGCAGTTGCATGGTTTGTTTCAGTTGTGTGTTTGGTGCTATTGTTCAGTTGTGTGTTTGGTTGGGTTAGCTGTGGTCTTGGTTGGGTTAGCTGTTTGTGCTCCAGCCATGCGTGTTTGCGGGAGCTGTTTCCCTTTACAGCAGTAGTAGCAGTGCCCCTGTTTGTTGCAGCAGTAGCAGTTTCAGCGCCCCTGTTTCAGCAGCAGTAGCAGTTTCAGCCTTGTGCTGCAGTTGCAGTTTCAGCAGCAGTAGCAGTAGCAGTTTCCCTTTTGTTTCTCTTTTCCTAGCTTTGCGGGTTATGCAGAGCCTTTTGTTTGTTCATTGGTTTGTTTACTTTGTTCTTTGTTTTTTGGATTTGGTTGTTTTGGTTTGGTGTGGTGCTGTAAAGCCTAGGGGATGCCCCGTGTAAATTTGTAAATTTTCCTCTTGTTTTATGTTACAATTAATTACCCAAAAAAAAAAACATAAACCTTTATTTATGTTCTTCAAGATGGAAGACCAAAGCTTAATGGATGATATGGCTTCGAATAAAGCCAACTAAAGGAAATGAATCAATTTAGCGTAACCTAAGTAACAGGGACAAGACTTCTTGAGTTGTATTTTGCAAAGTGGTATTGTCATTTCAATCCTTGCAGAAGCTCTAAGTAGACAAATATCTAACTTATTTCATGAGGTAGCTTAGCATCCAAGCGAGGTGTACAAATATCTAGACATTATTTTTTTTTTTTTTTGAACAACAATATCTAGACATTAATAATCTGACTTATTTCAGTTGTAAGAGCAAAAGGGATGCCTTCTTTTTAATATTTTGGAAATGATTAGTCTAACTCCTCTACATAGGTACACCTGTAATATCTTTTTATTCATTGAAACTAGTTTCGAAATTAGGAATATTTTATCAATAAATCCATCTTCTAAGATCCTGATTACCTGAATAAAAGTGAACCTAAAAAGGAATAAAAATAAAGATGCATGCCCTCCTTGTATCAATACACTAACATATGAGAAAACATAAACTGATAACATGTGAGAAAACAAAGTAAAGTAATTGATTGCAAACACATTCTTATGTAGTCATGTAGCATACCTTCACAATATTATCATGTTTCACTTTAGATAACATCGCAACCTCCCTCTCAAATTTCTCTTTGCGTTCAGGACTCACTGCTGATGTTTTATCTGGTTGAATTACTTTTATTGCAACAGGTTTGGATTTATACCTGGAAATGTATGGAAGTATACATCCTCAACAGTTTCATAAAACAGAAAAAAATAGAAAACGAAAACGGCTTTAAACTTGTATACCATAAATGAATGTCTAACAATTGTCAGATAATAGCTTATAATGCATAAAGAACTTCTCCCAACTGACATTGGTGTTTTCCAAAAGTTTTGACATGCCATTTACTTCTATGACACTAGAGTGGCCACGGACAAGAGATCAGTTGTTTATACAAGTATGGAAAGGAGTGCTCCTCTACTCAGGACAAAAATTGCATGGAACTTCTGTCACAATTTTACTCTTCCTGGTTCTTTTGCAAGCCAACTCAATTCCAGATGAACATTTGTCTCTGACTCTACATAAATGCTAGTTCAGATCTATTTAATAACACTTATCTAATCTTCTTTGAAGTCAGCAAAATTCTGAAGCTAAACTAGGTGAAAGTCACAAACCACCATTATGCCCATTATGCCCTTTCTTGTAACTTCAGCAAACACTCTGCCTTCCTTAGAAGCCGTAGTGCCTTGAACCAATCTAGAGTACTTCTTGCAAACGTAGTTTGTTGTTTACAATGTAAATGTGTGAACCATCTCACAAAAATTTCTATTCTATTGTCTTCAAATGGAACCTACATTTTCCTTGTTGACAAATGGATTTGATCTAACTCTACTACTTATTGTCACACTTTTCCTCCAAGCACAGATCCAAAAGAATTCACTTCAACTAATCGTAATCCTAAAGAGTAATATACATTCTGATAAGCCCCATCCAAATGAAGAAACCCTCCATGCAATGAATAATCACTTTTGGTCCTTTTGCCATCTATATTTAGTATGAATTTGTTAACGTCAGTCATAAAATTTCTTAAGTTGTTCTTCTAATGCCAAAACTCCTTTATTCATACACTTCTCCACATATTTCTCACTTGCAATTTGCCTTACTACTTGTATTGCCCCGAGTAGACCACTAATCCAATAACTTGAATAATGATCTTAACAGCGTAACCCAAAATGCTTAAACCCAAGTTATTAGTAGTAATCCACAAGTTTAATTATATATCAAACT
>JAULLG010159986.1:0-12768 GCA_035668355.1 Sarracenia leucophylla
CACGAAGATAAGGGGTGAGAAAGCTAAAAGCAGCTCACATGCTGTCTGAGAAATCCTCACACCCTCCACAACACGGTGTATGCGCATAATGTCAGAACCCACATCTGAGCCCAACAGATGCTCGCTCAAGTTGTCGAGAGTAACGAGGGTGGCCCAATCACAGTACTCGTAATTCAGAATCTCGTTCACAACATTTTGTTGCTCGCGCGTTATCGATAATGCACGAGCTCTATCATCCCTAGGAATGGGGGACCATCTCTTCAAAACACGTTGGGGACGCTCCATGGGAGCCTCCCACGGCTGAAACTTCCAAACAGGACCAGAAACATAGAAAAACCAAGATTTTCAACCCTTATTGGACGAAGGGAGCTTCGACACCAGAACACGGCCTTCCCGGGCCTAAAAACCGACATAGGCACTGGCGACATCTACTGGTTTGTAAAACCAAAAAAATTGCTCCATCATTAGACTTTGTTTCTTATTACTCTCCACCTTAAAAAGAATTATGCTCCCTACCAGAATCCTCCACGCACTAGGAGCCAACTGGCCAGGGGACACCCCAAGATGAGCCAAAACAGCCCGTACAAAGGGAGGGACTGGAAGCCTCAATTCGGCTTGGAATGCACCCTCAAAGAAGCACACCTCGTTCAAGAGTGGCGTACACGCGCGCTCGTCAGAACGGGGGACTCTCAAAATGGTGGAAGGCGAAATCTCATACATGACATGAATCCTTTCGAGATCAGGAATCCTCATCGTTGACACTTCGCGCTGCGTAGAAAACGACCTCAAAACATTGCCCTCAGGCTCACAAGCCGACACAACACCCGTCGGAGGAATATCACGAGGAAAATCACTCCTTTTGCCCCTCAACGGATGATGAACCAAAGATGCCCCAGGGGAGTCAGGCGGAACACTCTCCTCCATAGCCGAATAGCCAAAAAGGGGGAAAACTCAGTCGACCGAATCGGGGAAAGCGATGGGGCGTGAGCCTCACAAAGACGAAAGTCCAGGCAAGTAGAGGACGAGGACGATGGGGACTCAATGCTAGGGCTTCCCTCTGGAAAACGAAGCTCACCTCTCGAGTCACTTGAAATCGCAAGGGGGGAGCAACTCAGAAGCATAAAGGAGGGAGGGGATGACTACTCGCAGTACGAGAAACTAAGCACAGAAATGAGGGGAGGAGAGAACGTACTAGAAAACTTGTTTGTGGATTGCAATGGAGCTGTTTGATTTTCATCTTGTCCCTCATAGCAACGGTTACGTCGCGACTACTAGGACGAGAGTATGCATTCTCTACACTCGCACCTCATCATTTGAATCTGACAGCTAGCGCAAAAATTCCCTCCAAACGTCGCCTCGCATTAACAACCTCGGGAGAAGATGAGGACAATTGAGCGGCCAAGATTAACCCACCGAAATGTCCCCTCACTAGCCACAATGGACCAATGAGGGCAGGGCACCTTACTTTCAAAAGATGGACCGACCTGGCCCCACGGGTCGAAACACCGCAAGTGCGCCCCCAGTAAACTTCTGCTGAAGTAAACATTCCCATCGTTTTCCGACATGCAGTCAAGAAACCTTAGGAATAGGGGACTACTGATGGGGAGGGCTCAAATTCAACGCAAAAACGCAAATGTAGGGCCAGGACTACAAAATCCCGAGCAATGACCGAACCAGGTATTCTCGATCGCATTCCGACTACGCCTGAATACAATCCAGAATAAGGGACTACTTATATGTATGTATAATTACCCTTAGCCTGGCCCCAGGGGTACGACCCAAACTCATGAAGGTAAGGCCCAATTCTAGGCCCAGACCAGCCCAATGAGCGGTGACCCACAGTGTAACTTGAGTAAAGGCATCGGAACAACCGATCGGTCCTCACAACGACTCGACTAAGCATACCCGACCTTTGGTTGAGGAGGCTTCCCACCCTCTCACGGATGACCCGCGTGCGACCAATCTAAGGAAGTAGCAACCCGCACCGAGCCAGGTCAGCATACCGGATGATGCTATGAACTTCCTAGGTCAGGTCATCCAGAGGAAATTACAAGAGCTGACCGATGGTTGGCCTTTACCCACAGAACCGCAATCTGGCCAATGGTGGGCCCGCGGTGGTTGGAGAAATTGCTCTCTCTGAAGATCTCGGAATCAGGATCTCATAGAATCTTCATCATTCCTAAACAGTTATGGAAAGAAATATCTACACACGGCAAACACGCGCACAAGGGCCACATGTCCCCATATCCGACGAACAGTATATAAGTCAGAAGTAATCAAGGTGAAAGGTACGCCATATGAAACCCTAATCGTCGCCTTCTAATTATCTCTCTGCATTACCTGCATCCTTACGTATTGTCCATGGACTGACTTGATCATCTGAGAGGGTATGCAAGAAACCCCTTCCGGCCCCTTTCTAACGTAATCTACCCTCTTTTGCAGGCCAACGGACCCCGGAGCGGACCCATCCAAATTCTGATGCTATCAGAATCCATTATCACTCTAATGGGAGGACGAAATAAGTGGAGATAGAAGAGGGGAGGGGCGGAGGGGTGGAGTTTGTCTGTTTCTGCTAAACCCCCTCAAGATTTAATTTTATAGGCCCAAAATGGGTTTACAATGATAACTTGAATTGTTCTTATATATCCTTTAGAATAATCATCTATGCAAGAACTCAGGATCAAATATCGGCCAATACTGAATTTTATTTTTAAAAAGTTGATGGTTTGAACTTTACTAATCTATTTTAAAATAAAATCATTCATTTTTTAAAACTAAATATCATATGTTTACACACACACACACACACACACACACACACACACACACACACACATATATATATATATAATAACAAACTAAGTTTTTGCAGATCTATATACCAAACAAAATTAAGTATTGAAGGGAACTTAACAACTCGCTAGAAGGATTAGGAATGACTCATTTGTTAGCCAAATTAAGCGATCACCTAAGACTCCAAATAATAAGAATTTAAATTTATAAAGCTCCTTATAATATATACTTTTTATACGAGTCATAAAATAAATTATATTAACAATAATATATATTATATTATTTTTTTAGGTTTACAAATAAAGTAAGTTGCACCTTATTTATACGAATTAAATAAAATTAATATTAAAAAAATAATCTAAAACAAAAACTTTTGCGTACTTTAATATCTCGTCAAAAAGAAAAAAATTCATTTAATAAATTGGGCCACCTGAGATCGATGAGGTTACTTGAAAGAATTAATGAGAGTTATGAAAAGTGAATACTCCAATTGATATACTAAATTATGTTTTTTTTTTTATGGGTAAATTATCCCAGAGGACTATCCTTACAAGCTTGGAGAATTAATGATTACCTACTAGGGCTCTGCCTAATAAGTACAAACAAGAATGCCTATTACCAATGAAGAATCAAAAGGACTAGAGGAAGCAGGCTTCAAACGGCCAGGTATTGGGGTCGCCAGATGAGGAGCTGCACGAGCCATAGCAAACTCTGAAAACTCCCAAGTTTAGGATAGGAGCTGAGATTTATCCACATCAGCCACCTATACTGCATCAAACCAAAAGGCACTCATCCCTAGCAGCAAGGAACTGTGGAGCCATCCACGACCCTATGAGATCACAGTACCAGCCAATCAGCCCCTATCAACAGCACCAAGAAGGAGTGGTGTCCCATTTAGAAGTGAAGAAGGATGCTCAATAAATCACCGTGGCCAATGAGAGGAAGCATGCTCAAGCCGATATTCTTGCATAACAGACCAACACCCTAGTGCTACAATTCTGGATAGCAATTTTGGACAATAATTCCCTCCACCAGAATCACGTCGATCAGTTTTGGACAGCAGCTACAACCTGCCCAGGATCAGAAGTCATGTCGTGGTGAGGGTAATCTAGTAAGTACTACTACCAAAATCCAAGAAGGTTCCAGGCATCATTAGCAAACAGTAATCGCGAGACAGAGCAACGGCTAAGCACGACAAGTCAGGAGCCAACCAAATGCTAGCAAAACAGGTCATCCCCCACCGCAGCCTAGTGCAAACCATAGATCCCAGGTTCATAGTTTTGTACTTCAACCCATATCAGCCTCTATTAGATGTCTGAGAGCTTGGTGAGTATCTCATGACCATGTGCACGGTTTACCCAAAGAGATCGCAAGTCTTGAGAACGCGTGCGCCACAGAGTTGCCCGTTCTTGGGGTGTGAGTGCAAATTGAATTTTTGAAACCCCTAAGCTGTGATTTTATGTCCTCTATAATAGCTCCTGATATTGAGAAGTTTTCAACAGTGGAGTGGATCGCATTAATGACAGATAACGAGTCTCCTTCTAAATGCAGGTTGTAGACATTTAGGCTTTTTGCTAGTTCCACTACTATGAGAGCTCCCATACTCTTCACATGATCACTATCCGTGGACTCAAGCAGGCTATTCATGCATAATGCCCATATTTTTCCTTTATTGTCTATGAGGATAACTCCCATTCCAGCTTTTCCATCTTTATTGCGGGCTCCGTCAAAGTTTTCCTTTATCCATCCATTTCTTAAGGGTTCCCATTTCCTACATGTAGGCATATTCATTATAGGCCCAATCATTCTTGCAAGTCCATGTTGGTATTCTGAGATATATGTAATAGGAAAGGCAGCAATCTCACTTGATCCCTTTCTCGTGCCTTCCATGAAGATATAGTTCATGTTATTCCAAATGCTCCAGCATCCCACTAAGAATAGCTCAATGCCCCTATCATCCAGGTTTTTGAAGACTTCAATGGCCCATAGCAAAAATCGCCCTTGTTTCTTGTGTGCTCCCACATCATAGTATCTAGGAGCTCCTGGCAAACCGAAGCCGCCTGACTACAGTCCCTAAGCACATGTGACCCAGTTTCCACGCACTCTCTACAGGCATCGCATGTTGTATTTCCCAGTATCTTTCTTATGTAGAGGATTTCCTTCACCGATAAAATGTTCAAACATGTTTTCCACGCGAAAATATTGATCTTATTTGGTAGTTTGACAACCCATAATCTCTTCCATAATGCTGACATATTTGAGGGATCCGACCTTCTCTCCGATCTATTTGGATCTTCAAGAGCTGCGTAGTAAGCTGACTTTGTGGTGAATAAGCCATGTTTCGTGAAGTACCATGCCAATTTGTCCTCACTTCTCCCTCTCCCTAATGGGATTGTGCTAATTGCCTCCAAATCAATTAGGAGGAGAATGTTTTTCATGGTATCAATGTCCCATTGCCCGTCCTTTATAATATCTGCCACTTTCTTGTCTTCCAGTTCTCTGCACACTGGACTTATAACTGAGAGAGATGGTGGTCTTGGTATCTATTGCTCCCCTTAAATTTTGATCATTTCTCCATTGTCGATTAGACTTGGGGTTTTTTTCCCTAATTATTCTAAGTGCCTCAGGTTTATATCCTGAATTTAAGGCATCTGCGTATACCTCTGCAATCGCATTGCTACATCCTTTAGCACTTCTGCCATCGACCTGGAATTCTCCATGGTCGATGAAATCACCATCTTTGGTGATGTATGCCTGGACATCGGAGCTTGAACGAGCTCCCTGAATGTTTGGATGGAAATGTGCTGACCTGAATGGGGAGATCAGGTCGAACTGTCTGTAATTCGTGCATGAGAACTTCCCTTCGAATTGCATAAGCATGTGGAGATGAGGTTGCCCATTCTGGTGTTCTTCTCTAGCAACTCGAATGTATTTTGGTGCTAGAGGGAGATTAAGTTCAAGTAATTGGGATAGTGCTTCCTCTTTGGACAGAGAGCACTGGGGATATGTAATAAAATAATTTTTGGATTGGATCTTAAAACGATTTGGGGGAGCCATCAAACAACGTAGTTCTATTAAATGGGAGTGTCTCCAATTGGTTTCTCTCTCTACAAAATGTCTCCATTGTATTGAAGACAAGATATAGTGTCTCCAATTGGGGTAGTTTGGTAATTGTTGCGGACTTCAAAAAACACGCGAAGGTGCATTAGACTTCCATTTGAAGTCCGAATTGCCACGTGTAAACACGGATCCCATGCGGCCAACGTATAATATTACCGTTGGCTGCCAAATTTTTTTGGTGGGTCCCACACTACACTCACAGGAGTTTCTTATGTGTGCTATACTCTTCTCACAACAGTACACTTTTGACGTGTACCAATAATGTTGTGCTTACAAGAACTGTTTGAAATGTAATGTATTTATACTTGGTGTATAAATACTAATTGTATTACATATAATTTTGTAATGGATACGTTAGTAAAATCCATTGTTGATTTTGAAGATTATGATAAATTATTGAGGGCTGTTAGTATTGAGATTTGTTCTACAGGAAATTCGTTAAAATTAATCCATTTGATTAATGGATTACAGAAGAAAGAGGAAGCTGTCTTTCACTCCCTCTACTCCTTATCAATTGGCCAAGAGGTTCACCAGGGCTCGCTAGAATGTGATGACTCCCAAGAGGAGGATCCAGTTCTGATTAAATAGGCCTACTGTAAAGGGTCGACTTGGAAAATATGGGCCCCTAATTGATAAGGGCATGAAGGATGATTCTTCTTCTATCACTTCTATAAGTGTTAATGGGCCTTGGGCCAATTATATATTAATGCCAGCATTGGGCCTGGCTCAAGGTGAGAGGCATACCAATGTTTTCAAGACATGGAGTTTACATATTAAGGGAGGATTTCACATTGCAAGTAATCCTCAATCACTTGGAGAATTGGTGTTTGTGGACTTCTTATTGGTGTTGGACAGAACTCCTAATGGTGCTACAATGTCAGTATATGATACTATATTCCCTTCATTTGTTACTCCATGTACTAATAAGGAATGTGGATTAAACTCCTTCATGCGCCGTGAGGCAATGAGCAGATTTAAATTAATAAGAAGGGTTAGAATAGAGTTGAGTACTTTTAGGACTTATGGTAGTTATGTAAATAGGAAATCCTTTGAGTTGTATTTGAGATTTAGGGGATATAAATCCATTTATAGTCAGATGAGGGATGAGAATGGGAGTGTACATGGGATGTATTCCAATTGTAAGAAGAATGCATTTCTGATGTATGCCATAATGCATTCTGACAACCGTATAACTATTAATGGACATGTCAATGCAAGAAGAGTTTTCTACCATTAATATAATTTGATTTGTACATTATAATTGTCCATTACAATTTTTTCAATCCACTTTCTGTGATACAGATATTGGATTACTGACATGAAATTAGATAAAGAAATTACACCCAGAGAATCTAAAAAATACATTATATCAAATACTAATCTATCTCTAATCCTAGAAGCTGAGGATGTCTTCTATGTTGTCCAGATCCAAAAATGGAATTGAGCCTTATGGAGATTGAGTTGTTTGCGGAGGTTGTGGTTGAACATTATTGTCATGTGGAATACTTGGTTCCACTGGCTATCCATACCCTTTTCTGTTAGTTTGATGCAGAGTGGGTTCTTCAATTCCCAGAATAACAAGCCAGTGTGCATTTTCAATGGCGTGAGTGTCTCCCCTGTGCGTAAATCCGTCATTTGTACAGTTGATATGGACATAGATTGTGCATCAACAAAATAGATCTATACTTCGTCTTCTAATGCCCCTCTTCTTCGCACGTTGATGTAGTTGGTTCTGATTCTTGGGTGGAGAATAATGGTTGTGTGAGGAAGAAGAATGAGGCATTCCCATATGTCCAATCTTTCAGTGAATAGTTTTCAGTCAAGTCTAGGAACTCCTTAAAAGAAGAGTATGGCCCAGGATTGTAAAGCAAGATAGCTGGGATTCCTACTTTAATTTGAACTGGTTTGGAATATTTACAATTGGTTTGCCAATTTTTCTGGTCCCCTATAAGTTCCCTCAAGTGCTTTAATTTCAAATATTTAGGGCTTACGTCATCAATGACGTTATATGCCATGTCATTACTATACGTTTTAGAATTAAAATCTAAACGACCTAGGCCAAGCTGTTTTACCTAACTAGTACGCCCCTCTACTATTAAACTTCTTGGCCTATTTGGCCACGCAGCGACATCCTCTTTGATATTAGTATTAACCCAATCTTTAATATCATCAGGTACATGAAAGGAAGAGGATGGATATTCTGGAACCCAGGTTACTGGAGGAGAAGAGAAAATTTTATCAAAGTTGGCATTAATGTTCATCATTCCTAAACGGTTATGGAAAGGAATATCAACACACGGCAAACATGCGCCCAAGGGCCACGTGTCCCCATATCCGATGAACAATATATAAGTCAGAAGTAATCAAGGTGAAAGGTACGCCATATCAAACCCTAATCGCCGCCTTCTAATCATCTCTCTGCATTACCTGCATCCTTGTGTATTGTCCATGGACTGACTTGATCATCGGAGAGGGTATGCAAGAAACCTCTTCCGGCTCCTTTCTAACGTGATCTACCCTCTTTTGCAGGCCCACGGACCCCGGAGCGAACCCTTCCAAATTCTGATGCTATCAAAATCCATTATCACTCTAATGGGAGGACGAAATAAGCGGAGATAGAAGAGGGGAGGGGTGGAGTTTGTCTGTTTCTGTTAGACCCCCTCAAGATTTAATTTTATAGGCCTAGAATGGGTCCACAATGATAACTTGAATTGTTCTTATATATCCTTTAGAATAATCATCTATGCAAGAACTCAGGATCAAATATCGGCCAATACTGAATTTTATTTTTAAAAAGTTGATGGTTTGAACTTTACTAATCTATTTTAAAATAAAATCATTCATTTTTTAAAACTAAATATCATATGTTTACACACACACACACACACACACACACACACACACACACACACACATATATATATATATAATAACAAACTAAGTTTTTGCAGATCTATATACCAAACAAAATTAAGTATTGAAGGGAACTTAACAACTCGCTAGAAGGATTAGGAATGACTCATTTGTTAGCCAAATTAAGCGATCACCTAAGACTCCAAATAATAAGAATTTAAATTTATAAAGCTCCTTATAATATATACTTTTTATACGAGTCATAAAATAAATTATATTAACAATAATATATATTATATTATTTTTTTAGGTTTACAAATAAAGTAAGTTGCACCTTATTTATACGAATTAAATAAAATTAATATTAAAAAAATAATCTAAAACAAAAACTTTTGCGTACTTTAATATCTCGTCAAAAAGAAAAAAATTCATTTAATAAATTGGGCCACCTGAGATCGATGAGGTTACTTGAAAGAATTAATGAGAGTTATGAAAAGTGAATACTCCAATTGATATACTAAATTATGTTTTTTTTATGGGTAAAATTATCCCAGAGGACTATCCTTACAAAGCTTGGATAATTAATGACTACCTACCAGGGCTCTGCCTAATAAGTACACACAAGAATGCCTATTACCAATGAAGAATCAAAAGGACTAGAGGAAGCAGGCTTCAAACGGCCAGGTATTGGGTTCACTAGATCAGGAGCTGCAAGAGCCATAACAAACTCTAAAAACTCCTTAGTTTAGGTTAGGAGCTGAGATTTATCCGCATCAGCCACCTATACTGCATCAAACCAAAAGGCACTCATCCTTAGCAACAAGGAACTGTGGAGCCATACACGACCCTATGAGATCACAGTAGCAGCCAATCAGCCCCTATCTATAGCAGCAAGAAAGGGTGGTGTCCCATTTAGAAGTGAAGAAGGATGCTCAATAAATCACCATGGATAATGAGAGGAAGCATGCTCAAGCCGATATTCTTGCATAACAGACCAACACCCCAGCACTACAATTCTGGATAGCAATTTTGGACAACAATTCCCTCCACCAGAATCACACCGATCAATTTTGGACAGCAGCTACAACCTGCCCAGGATCAGAAGTCATGTCGTGGCGAGGGCAATCTTGCAAGTACCACTACCAAAAGCCAAGAAGGTTCCAGGCATCATTAGCAAACAATAATCGTAAGACAGAGCAACGGCCAAGCACGACAAGTCAGGAGCCAACCAAATGCTAGCAAAATCGGTCATCCCCCATCGCAGCCTAGTGCAAACCATAGATCTCAGCTTCATAGTTTTGTACTTCAACCCATATCAGCCTCTATTAGATGTCTGAGAGCTTAGTGAGTATCCCATAACCATGTGCGCGGTTTCCCATTAGAGATCGCAAGTCTTGAGAATGCGTGCGCCATAGAGTTGCCCGTTCTTGGGGTGTGAGTGAAAATTGAATTTTTGAAACCCCTAAGCTGTGATTTTATGTCCTCTATAATAGCTCCTGATATTGAGAAGTTTTCAGCAGTGGAGTGGATCACATTAATGATAGATAACGAGTCTCCTTCTAAATGCAGGTTGCAGACATTTAGGCCTTTTGCTAGTTCCACTGCTATGAGGGCTCCCATACTCTTAACATGATCACTATCCGTGGACTCACGTAGGCTATTCACGTAGAATGCCCAGATTTTTCCTTTATTATCTCTGAGGATGACTCCCATTCCAGCATTTCCATCTTTATTGCGGGCTCCGTCAAATTTTTCCTTTATCCATCCATTTCTTGGGGGTTCCCATTTCCTACCTGTAGGCTTATTTATTATAGGCCCAATCATTCTTGCAAGTCCATGTTGGTATTCTAAGATATATGTAATAGCAAACGCAGCAATCTCACTTGATCCCTTTCTCATGCCTCCCTTGAAGATATAGTTTATGTTATTCCAAATGATTCAGCATCCCACTAAGAACAGCTTAATGCCCCTATCGTCCAGGTTTTTGAAGACTTCAATGGCCCATAGAAAAAAAATCACCCTTGTTTCTTGTGTGCTCCCACATCATAGTATCTAGGAGCTCCTGCCATATCGAAGCCGCCAGACTATAGTCCCTAAGCACATGTGACCCAGTTTCCATGCACTCTCCACAGGCATCGCAGGTTGCATTTCCTAGTATCTTTCTTATGTAGAGGATTTCCTTCACCGATAAAATGTTCAAACATGTTTTCCACACAAAAATCTTGATCTTATTTGGGAGTTTGACAGCCCATAATCTCTTCCAGAATGCTGTCATATTTGAAAGATCCGACCTGCTCTCCGATCTATTTGGATCTTCAAGGGCTGCGTAGTAAGCTGGCTTTGTGGTGAATATGCCATGTTTCGTGAAGTACAATGCCAATTTGTCCTCACTTCTCCCTCTCCCTAATGGGATTGTGCTAATTGCCTCCAAATCAATTAGTAGGAGAATGTTTTTCATGGTATCAATGTCCCATTGCCCGTCCTTTATAATATCCGCCACTTTCATGTCTCCTAGTCCTCTGCACGCTGGACTTATAACCGAGAGAGATGGTGGTCTTGGTATCCGTTGCTCGCCCCAAATTTTGATCTTTTCTCCATTGTCGATTCTCCATATCAGGCCCTTCTTGAGGATAGTTCTACCTGCTATAATGCTCCTCCATGTTTGGGACGGATTACTCCTAACCTTTGCTTCCATGAAATTTGAATATGGGAAGTATTTTTCTTTGAGGATTCTGCTTGCAAGAGCTGTTGGTTTAATCAAAATTCTCCACACTTGTTTTGCTAGAAGCGCTAAGTTGAAAGATTTCATATCCCTAAATTATGTTGAAGACTAAGTTTTGTTCCAAATTTAGAACCATTTTTAGGAATTATTAACAATTTCATAACAATAGCTTTTGCATACAAAAGTTCTTCTATATTAATATTAATAAAATCTTATCTTCGATCGATCATGCCACAAAAATATTAAGTGAGCAATGTTATCTTTTGAAAAAAATATATCAAAAAATAGAGTATGAAAATATAATTAATCAATGTTAGGAATTTAAATCAGATTATTTAAATTTCATTTGTATTTAAATGGCAAAATTCAAATTAGATTTTGTATAGGAGATAATTTGTAATTTTAGGAGATAAGCTTTATGGTTTGTGGATTGTATTGGATATACATGAAGATATATATACATATCTGGTAACTAAGTTATCGCCAAAGGTACAAGCATGAGACAACACATGGAACAAGCGGCGCAAAGCAGAGTTTCGGGAGTTTCGGCCATCACTCGAGCGGTCTGTGTTTGCTCAGGCAGTGTTAGTTCGCTCGAGCGAACGGCAGCAGATTTCAACTCCTTGTTTTGGAAGGACTTGCTCGGTTGAAGGCTATATAAAGGACCCTTGGGGTCTCTCATTGATTACATCTTCAGAAAGATCTTGAGAGCACTCCATTGGGAGAAACCAGATTTTTAGTTTCATTTATTCGAGTTCTTCATTTAAATATCCGAAGATCGAAGTTCTTTAGTTCGAAGTTTTAAGTTCGAAGGTTGTTCGTTACGCTTGGTGATTCTTTGGTTCTCGCTCTTCAAGATCATCATTAAGCTTCATCAAAGCTTCATCGTTCGTGGTCTCGTTCGTGGAGTTCTTCGGGAAGGTCTCAAAGATTCAGAAGTCCAGTGGTAGGTTCCGTCGACGGTCAGGCATTGAGTTGGTGTACGTGGATTCAGTAGGAAGAATCTTGCAACCATTTTGGTGTTGGAGACATCGTCGGGGTTTATAAGATTTTCTTGTAACCATCGCTTTTATAGTGCTTGATTTTTGGATCTAGCAGTGGTCCGTGGTTTTTTCCCAAGTTAGGTTTTTCACGTAAAAATTCTTGTCTCGTGTGGTTGTGCTTTACTTTCTTACATGTTTGCTTAGTTTATTATTTAATTTCGTATTTAATTAAGAAAGTTAATTAGCGCAAATCAATTGGTTTAATCGGGCCTAAAAATCATTATTATACTTATTATT
>JAULLG010161087.1:1788-12766 GCA_035668355.1 Sarracenia leucophylla
TGCACCAGAAATTCTTTTCCTATCAAACTTTGAAATCATGGTCTGTTCGGACAGACTTAGAGCCCTATCCTGATGGAATTTCTTTGGTAAATTTTTTTCAGACAGATTTTACCCCGCCCTGACGGATTTTCGTGATTGCGCTTTTGGTCCAATTTGAAACAAGTATAACTCCTTTATTTAAACTTGGAATAAGGTCATTTTTCTATCCAAATTGTAGCTCTAGAAGTCTTCTTTCTAATAGTTCTAATCACATATCAGAATTCATTTTTTTTTAAAAGATTATAACCAAAATAGTGAAGGTATGTCAGTTTCTTTTATTCATTTTTACATGTTTTTGGTCGAACATCTTCTTGAAACATTATTTTCTTCAATGTTAGATCTTTTTATCAAATTTATTGAAACTTGAGCTATTATCTTTTTGAAATTCCTAGTGTCGTGTCTTCGGGTCTCAAAAGATAACCGGAATAACGTCATTTTAACCCTTTGACAGTTTTTATCCATTTTATGTGTTTTTTTTGTTGTAACTATTTTATACCTATCTTACTCACAAAAATATTACAAATGTATTTTATTAAATTATAAGCCGAGCATAACTTAGTATATTTAGTAGGATAAAATCGTCACGCAGATCACCCCCAACTTACATTTTTCTAGTCCTCGAGCAAAGCAAAAATAAAAAGACAATTAAACAAATCTGACTAAAATTCATTTTCATAGGATCCACGATTGCACTTTATTATGCAATAAGCTTTTAAACCCCTAGGTTACCCTAGTGAACGAGTTACAGTCTCGTGAGGTGATCGGTACTCAAAAGTGACGATTTAGACCCGTTAATTTACACTGAGTTAGTTCATTTTTGTTATGTAATCTATGTTTTTATAGTATTTTGTGTATAAGAAAGGAATTGGAGAAATGAAGCAAAACAACCATAAAACAGCCACTTTAACAGCAAATTCAACACAACCAAACGAAGATTGACAAAGCCAGAGAAAACTGTCCGGACGCTTTCACATCACTATCCCGATGCCAGACAACCGACTGTCCCGACGCTACACACCATGGTGCCCAAGAAAGTTTCGTCCCGACACTTACCGTCGAACGTCCTGACACTTCGAAATAGGAAACTGACGAGTCATTCATGCAATTCCATCTGGACGCCAGACCAGCACCGTCCGGACGCTCCTTGTCAGAAGTTGCTAATTTTAAGGCATCCAAAACACTATAAATAGGACCCTCTTGTATAGATTTCAATATATCTATGATATCTCTTATCTCATATGTCTCTCAATTCCATGTACTGTAGGATAGTAGTTAGTAGTTTCGGCCACACGGGCCAAATGACCTCTAGAAGGTCCGAACCTCACCGAGGAGCTGCCGATGACGATTGACATGAACTTGACGATGGAGCTCTACCCAACCATAAGTGGCTAAGTTCCTTCCTCTACCTCGGGTGCCGATGAAGCCATAATTTGGTAACATAGGAGTAGATTAATTCTGTACTATATTTTACTTTGTAATCGAATTGTTATGCAACAATGTTATTTTTCTAATTAATTAAATTCCCGTTTAAGCTTTCTGTGATTGCATTAAATGAGTGTTATATAATTGTTTTAACTGTTTGAATATAAAAATTTGAGATAACCTATGCCATGGATAAAAATAGTCGTACTCCGGACGGATAGTAATCTTGGATAGACTATGCCACCTTTGTAATTCAGGATTTTGGGAGTAGAACTAGAGATACGCTATGCTCCGGATAGGGTATGCCTTGTTGAAATTAAAATCTGTCTTTCTTAGATATCCATATCGATCATGTCACGATAGGGTTTAATATGATTCAAAGCTAGATAAAGTAGGAACTATTTATTGAAAGCTAAACAAGAGGGTCCTATTTATAGTGTTATGGATGCCTCAAAATTAGCAACTTCTAACACAGAGCGTCCGGACGGTGAGGGTCTAGCATTCAGACAGAATTGCGTGGACGACACGTCAGTTTCTTGTTTCGGAGCGTCAGGACATTCGGCGATAAGCGTCGGGACGGAGCTTTCTTGGGCACCACGGTGTGTAGCGTCGAGACGGTCAGCTATCTGGCATCAGGATGCTTTGGGTGTGAGGACGGTGAAGTAAAAGCGTCCGGACGATTTTCTCTGGTTTTGTCAGTCTTCGTTTGGTTGTGTTGAATTTGCTGTTAAAGTGGCTGTTTTATGGTTATTTTACGTCACTCCTCCAATTCCTGTCTTATACACAAAACACTACAAAAATATAGATTAGATAACAAAAATGGACTAACTCAGTATAAATTAACGGGTCTAAATCGTCACTTTTGAGTGCTGATCATGAGGGTTTTAAGAGATGATACTAATAAACATCAATCACTTGCATTATTGAAACGTTTGAATGAAAACTGTGAATTTTCTACCCATGATAATCAATCTGCACAATTTTTTGGTTAATATCATTTCTACAATCAATTTTTCATAGAGCTGGCTCTGTTTATGTGTCTGTGTCTGTGCGTGTAAACTCAGATGTGTGCCATAGCTTCTTGCTTTTGAACATTTTATGTTTGAATTTCTGTCAAAACCAGATCTTGACTTTAATTCTCACAGAAATTCTGTAATTCCCAAAACCTGTAACAATAACAAAAACGCACTGAATAAACCCATAAGTCGAAACCATAAGCGGATTACTTAAAAACTTTTGAAATGGGGAAAAGTCTCTTAAAAATCAATGTTTTTGATCCATTAAAATCGGTTAAAACAGGTCTCTTTTGTTCTTGAAAGCCTCATATACGAGGGTTAAAATAGGCCCCAAATGATAGCTAAACAAGCCTCAAACATTAAGTTAAAACATAAAAATGCTCAAAATTTTGGAAAACAAGGAGATCGCTTGCGCGATCTGGGGTCCTTTTGAGCGGTGGGGTGACAGCGAATTGGATTTGAAAACCCAAAAAATCTTTCTAAGTGTCAAAATTTGTCCTTTTTTCCCTTTTTGTAAAACCAAGCCAAACATTGAGATCTCCAACCTTTTATACATAAATAAGATATACGACATAAATGAGAATAAACGATAACTGATGAACCACAAAACTCAGAACGACACATCGGTCTCACAACATGCAATACATGATAAACACTTCCTTAAGACCTTACAAACCAAGGCTCAATTTCCCGAATTATAACATCTACAATAATGAATTACATTGCATTGAAATATCTAAAAAGATAGAACAATATGGTGAATGTAATTCGATTCAAAATAAGCTCAATAGTTCTCCTTGACTGCACTAAGCATCCATCAGTAACTCTCTTTCTTGGGTCACCTGAAGTTGCCAATGACAACATGAGACATAGCTCATAGGAAAATAAACTACTAATGAATTATGCATGATATGCGAGGATAATCATGTGATATGCAACACATAGTTTACTGAAAACTAATCGGCTTTCCACCAAAAACGTTTATCACATAGCCCATGAAATTAGCTATGAATCGATTAAAATAACCTAGAGGGGGTGAATAAGTTAATAACTTAAAAAATAAAAATTAATTTGGTTTATTTGAAAATTAGTTTTCTAACCTGAAAAAAAAAGTAAGTTAGGATTATGAACAATACCGACTAAAAGACAATAAATATCCAAAGAACTAACAACCATAAAGATACACACGATTTTATGTGGAAACCTTAGGATAAATCCCTATGATGAAAACTATGGTACCACCATACACGAATAATTTATACTACAAATCAAAAAGGTATCAAACATATAATAGAAAATATTTATACCCATATATCCTATGGACACCTAACTCCATATTTTTGATGTAGCTCACCAAGCACATTTCTTGATTCCATAGTCTCCATGGGATAACCTCTCGATCTCCATCTACGACGGCACCGAGTCACCTTAACCAAATGTGTGTTTTGTGAGAATGGTGTATGTATGAGATGATTAAAAGAAAGATAAAACAAGGTATTATGATAAACAATCATAGAGGATATGTAAATACCTTGGTAACAACCAAACTAAGCTTCAATGGTGGATTTGAAGCATAATGGTGTGGGATAGCTTAGATAGAAGGTTGAAAGCTTGTAAAATAGCAGCTGCTATTGTAAAAGAAAGCCTCAAACCCTAACTTCCAAAAATGAAACATTTCAAACAAAATTTAGAGGCGCTCGAGCGCTCCACAACGCTCGTAGTACGTTCGAGGGCTTTTGGAGCGTAGTTAAGTTTGGCAGGGTTTTCAGTTCGCGACTATCAAAATGGAAGAGATGTAATGAGGGCACTCAAGCACTCTTTAAGCGCTCTAAGGGTGCTCTAACACCCAAACTCTCGGTCAAAGAAATGGCACACTTAAATCAACTTCTTGTAGAGTGCTTAAAAATGCTCGTAAAGGGCTTAAGAGCGCTCGTAGAGGGCTTGAGTGTCTTTCATGCTTCAGTGCTAATTTTTCAATATTTAAGTTCTAAAATCTCTATGACATAAAAAAAAATAAGCATCCTACATGATATGTAATCTAATAAGTGAGATATGCATGTGGATGTGTATAATGGGTGACATATACCTTACACGAGATTCTGGATGGGTCTTCCGATTATGAGTTGGACAGAGGACCTAGACATAAACACCTGAAACCCAAAGTAAATGTACAGACACATGGCTTTGTAATTAACATGGAAATAGCCAACTATACAAAAAATCTCCCCATTAGAATTTATGCGACAAAACCATCAAAACATATATAAAAGCCTATATAAGAAAAAGAATATATGAGAATACACAAGAACCATCAACTCACATACACTCGAAGGCCTATAATAAACTATATAACTTGTATGGACTACATGAACATGCTCACTGCATAAGAAACTCAAACACCAGCGTAAAGTAGATATGTGATATAACAAAGAAAATACATGTAACATCCTGACCCATAAATCTATAACATAAGATGATACCAAAAACCGAGACTCTAGCCGAATATTTGTTTATTAAAATATCCATTTAAAATAGACGAAAGTTATTTTTCCTTTAAGGATTACTAAAAAGGTTGAAAAATATTCTAACTCTTTTTGAAAAACTTTGACATAATTTCCCTTATTTTTGGATTAAGGCCAAGCCAAAATATCACCTGTAAACAAAAAAAAAATCCAACAACTTAACAATATAAGCCCATCAAGGGCATCTAACAACAATAAGATGCCCATCCAAGGCACAACTAAACTAAACTATTCTACTCTACAAGAAAAGAAAACCGATCCATGACATATATAAACTATGCTAACTCAGAAAGGAAATAACGCACTAAAGACTACCCCACGGTAGCTCACATGCATGCATAAAATGAAATTGACCTTATGGACATACAATCATCTATGAACAAAAACTATAATACAAGTTTTTTTATACATTCATTCAAAAGGGAAAAGAACAAGTAAAATAAATGACATGGTTGGTGAAAGCTTTTGCTTTCCCATCCTTACCTAGATCTCCATGTGCTTTCCCACTTAACTTGAAAAATGTTTAGAGGGCTGAGCCCCAGTTGTATGATAATAGATAATATAAACCAACATTATGATATGTAAGGTTGACATGCGATATGTACAAGTTATAGGCATAAAAGTAATATAATATTCTTTTCTTAAAACTAAACATCGCATGCCCGTTCTTATGTAAAAGCAATCACATAACAAGTGATAAGTCTTATTGTTTAAACAAAACCATACCCGCAACTCACCAACCACCCATAAGGGTTCCAAACTTCATGTTCTCACCATTAAGACTAGTTGAAAGGCACTAAGAAAATGAGTTCTACATTTTCTCGCTCCTAGTCAAAAGTACACTCAAACTAACACGCATCCCTAGACTTTTCTCAAGAGCCTCATCAAGGCATACTTGATTTATCAAGATCATTTGTGAACTATGTCGCTATCTCCTTACCCAAACTCAGATAATGCAAACCCAATCCATCAACGACTTTACAAACCCGAAGGTTTGACGGCGCGATGAGCTAGATCATAATCCATCATCGACTTTATAAACCCGAAGGTTTGACGGCGCGGCGAGCTAGATCACAATCCACAAACGACGTTACAACCCAAAGGTTTGACGGCGCGACGAGCCATGTCGTAACTCATCAATGACTTTACAACCCGAAGGTTTGACTACCATAATCCATCAACGAATTTACAAACCCGAATGTTTGACGGCGCGGCGAGCCATATCATAATCCATCAACGACTTTACAAACCAGAAGGTTTGAAGGTGCGGCGAATCTCATCACAATCCATCAATGACTTTACAAACGCGACGGATTGAAGGTGCGCTGAACCTCATCACAACCTGCCCGACTTCGTAGACCCCAAATGATATGAGGGGCTCGACGGACCCAACCTAGTATACACGATTTCGCAGACCCCGAATGGTCTGAGGGGCTCGGTGGACCCAACCTCGTATACACGACTTCGCATACCCTAAATGGTCTGAGGGGCTTGGCGGACCCAAATCCTATCCAACTACCATGCCAACATCACAACTTACCCATGCAAAACCCCGTATCATAACATGAGTGCATCGAATGCGAATATAAGCATTAATCAATGCACAATCCCTCAAAAAAACACAAAACCCAATCATTAAAAACAAGGATATTTTAAGGGAGTCTAATCATCTTCAACTACCTCAACCGAAATCCAATACAACATATATGTTTTCATAGGTTTAGGTTTAGGTATAACCTAAATGTACATAAATCACATTAACCCGATCGCCTACCAAGTCAAGGGTACATCAAATGTAGAGATAACATCGACCTACAACTATTCCATCACAACAATCACATAATCGATTCACCAAAATAAAAGCTAATTTGAGTTAGCTTAAGTGTCTTTAATTACTTCGACCAAGCTTACACACAACATAAACAAGTCGTCATTAAGTTAGGTTCACATATACTCTAACTTTATGTCGTTAACATAAATTTTAATTAAGTGGTCCCATTTCGAGGATTTTCCTAAATTACTTCAAGTATCCCAAAAATTCAAGCTTCAAGGGTTCGCATGATCTTTTAAATAAGATATTAACACTAATTCAAAAGAACCCAATGTCTACATATATAACATTATGCAAGTTATGGGCATGAATCATCTAAAACCGAATCAAAAAAGATAGCTCTTTTCTAATCAATTTACCTTCGAAGGAAGGCTAAGAAATTCCCAATGTTTTTTTAAGATTCTAATGCAAAATCGAGTTACCAACTTATAGTTACTAAAAAAAGATTAATTTCACTTATCCAAAAAATTATCAAATTTGAATCTTAGGCTAATTTCTATGCCTATTTCACATAATCAATGTCAATTTCTCAAAATTGTCTCATTTCGGCATCGACCCCCAAATCGGTACACCTAACTCGAATTCGAACCCTAGTTCGGCCAAAACCCAAATCGGTCACACAAACACCATTCTAGGAAGGTAGGATAATTATCGTAGGGTTCAATTTCATGTTTCAATATCAATTTCATAACCCAAAATCAAAATAATCCCAAACAGGAACCGCATGTAGGTTCGGCAACCACAAATTAGTTCAAGGCAAATTTGTTGAAAAATATACAATCCATATCAAAATAAGGTTTAAATGGTCTAGAATCCTACCTCGATCCGAAGAAAAGCGAGAAAATCAAACCAGTTGAAGCTGAAAACACATTGTCGGAGGCGGGGCTGTTGCATTTCGGTGCTCCGCCCTTGTTTATCTCTCTTTTCTCTGTCCTTCTCTCACGTTGCTGATAGCGCTGGGTTCACCGGAGGCGGCGTCGGTGGTGGTGGCACCGGACTCCTTTCCCCTCTTCTCTTTCTTCCTTGTCACGACTGATTTTGCCGAAACAACTTCGGTCCGAAGCTTCAGGATTTCACCACTGCCCTCCCTCTTCTCCTTGCCGGCGACGACGCCGGTGGTGGCATCGGTGAGGGGTGGCGGCGGCAACTTAACCTCCTCCTCCCTCTCTGTTCCCTCTCATCTTCGTTTCTCTCTCGCGAAGCTTCCGCTTTGGTTTGCGCTGTGTGCACGAGTTGTGTTGTTTTGTTTTATTTTTTATTTTTTTTGTTTTTTGAAGAGAAATATATATATATATATATATATCACCGTATATATATACATATGCTTTTACTTGTTGATCAAGAAGCTTTAGTCTTTTAATCAATTTTTTTTCGCTAACACGATAGATAAAAATTTAATTTGGCCCAAAACCCAAGGATAAAATTGAGTATTCAAAATTCCTTGAGTTTAAATAGATTTTTAAATAAAACGGTTCAAACCGTTACAACCTCCCACACTTAGGAGATTTCATCATCAAAATCAGACATACCTCACGCAACCACCAAGTCCGGACACTAAACACGGATCTTATCTACAATCTACCGTAGATTCTGCTCACAAGTACTCGTTCAAACAGGGATCACAATCAAACACGGTGGGGACTCAAGCTCTCGGGCGAAAAACGACCCGCTAACACACAACCAACCGGAATGGCCCACCAAAACCACCATTACCAAAAGGTCTCACCACACATATACTAATCTACAACACCATCACATAACTTTGTCAATACCTGATACAACACATCGTAACAATGATCAAGGCATAAGGGTGAGCACACTCGAGTCCTCAACCACCACATGCGCAATAGAAAATCTCACAGCGAGCTTAGACTCGGATCCAACACATTCATAGTTAGATTTATAACTGCCACACATCAATAGAGTTCTTTTTTTAATATACTAATATCAGATCATGGTTTCAATTCTTCTTTGGATTATTCCATAAAGGAAATTAAAGTCGATAACTCATCATGCATGCAATCTTGCGGTATCACGAACCAAAGAATGAAAACCAAGTCTGAATTAAAAAATGTCTTAGCCACTTATACTTTCAAGTTGTCACGTCAACCTCATGACCCAAAACTTCACTTAACTCCATCAATACCACAACAATACCCAACTTAACCGGAACTCCTCATCCTTGCCAAGACATTAATCCTACGCAAAGGGTCCTCATAAATTAACTCTGACACTACATCAGCTGCAAGTATTCTTACAAACCAAGCTCATCAAAATCAATCTCAAAAACCAAGAAAGACTAGTGTCGACACCCAGAGGGCTAGTGTCGACACAAATAGGTCAGTGTCGACACAAAACAAAGGACTCTGAGTTCCTCCTGAACTTAGTGTCGACACCAAGGTGGGGCATGAGTCGACCCACCCACTGCCAACTTCAACTAGTACCAACGTGATCAACTTACACCAATTCCCTCAAATGCCCACATCAACACATGAACCACATTATCCGAAAGGACAGCAACCCGAACCTCAATATCAAATAATCGAGCGGCCTTACTGCTATGACAGCTCCATCCAAAAATAACTCATAAGGAACCTACTCAGGATCGAAGCACCAAGGGCGACCTAAAAGAAACCATATGTTGTACTCATCTCGATTAGTCTCTAGAGATACGACAATCCAAATCACACCTTTTACACTCGGAAGGTGGAACAACCAGTTCTCACTAATGACCATGAGAGAACACACCCAGACTGTCACACTGGCTCGTACTCACAGCCGTTAGAAAGTTATCACGACGTACTGATACGTAGACACCTCAATCTCAGCATAGCCCAACATGAACTAATAGTTGTCTCAAACAACTACCCACTTACCAACATATCTCAAAAATGTAGTTCACCAGGGTTGACCCAAATGAGACTGGTGTTGACCCAACTACTACCAATCCGAACTAGAATAAATGTAATCACCCTACACCAACACCACATCCAACTAAGCGCCCTCCAAACACATTGACGAGTGTCGAGTCAATCATATCATATAGGTGCCTACCACTAGCCAACAGTCAAACAAAGGGTGTACACAACACACCAAGCTGGGTCCTTGAAGGGTGTGAAGAACACCGTAACTTAGCCACTCTACTGCATCACTTGAGTCCACCACAAACTCTTAACAACTCGCATATCAGAGAATCATGTTAAGGAATTCTCATAATTCTGCACTTACAAGGAGGAAACTTCCAACTAGGTCGCAATTTTACCAACCATACCGCTAATACTTCCTTGAACCTTATCTCCCGATATGGGTTAAAAGATCTCTAATACTCTATCACTTTAAAATCCACAATTACAACTGGCAATCGTACCGTTAGAGTATGATTCACAATGGTTAACCTTTCTATTGGAACGTCATTGGCAACATCGTCATCCTCAAACTCAATGACATCCTAACGGGCCAAATGAGTAACCGACTGGTTCACCTTTGAAGCTTATTTCACCATGTTCTTGTCACCGAGAAATCTCTTAGAGGGACTCATAATCACAAAATGTCGCATCAAACTTTCTTCTCAAGGAACCAAAATAACTCATCAAAGAGAATCTAAACCGTACTGTGGCTACTGTACCTGTAATAGGTTAGCAAACCCATTAACCATTAACCATTAACCAATCCTCACAACGAACATACGATGCTCGCTCTTAAGCAGACATGTCCTTTAAACATGTGCTTTCGGTACAACATGCTAATCCTAATTAGGATACACGCGACATCACAACGTCATTCTAGTCCTTCAGGACATCTCACTCTCAAAGGGAGGGAACGATCAAATAAGGCACCTATCCTAAGGGGTCACATCCCGTCATTATTGTAATACCCGGATCTTTTTAATTAATAATTTCTTTAAATTAAAAGAAATTTGATTACTGGTTTTAACTCCGGATAATATTTTTCGGATAACCTATCGTATTTCGGAGATTTTGGCTAAGTTTAAAATTTTCTTTTAAAAGAGAATCTTGTTTTTATACTTATTTTAATTTTCTCTCATCTATATAAAAAAAATCAAAAGTTGCCAAACAGCCGCGGGAGGGACAAAACAAAACACAGGATCGGGGAGAGATAGAGAACAGAGGCGCGAGAGGGAGAGAGTG
>JAULLG010162184.1:0-12763 GCA_035668355.1 Sarracenia leucophylla
ATGACATATAATGTAGCAACCAACTGAGGATATATGTAACCGGTAATATATCTACTCCCTATATAGCCAGTAATGTAGCAATACCCACCAGAGAATATATAGTAAGCAATATATCAACTTTCTACATAAATGGAATGTAGCAACAACCATCAACTGAGGATATACATGACAGGTAATATATATCAACTCCCTATTCAACAAATAGTCTACACTAGAGTATCATGAATAGCATCACCAGATACAAAATACGACATGCAAATATATTTATAAAAACCAAACTCTAACAGAGTAGGTGGACCTCACGTACACTAACATGATAAACACATGTAGCACCCCTTTAATATGGAACAACCCACAACGGGTATATAACCCAACCTGCTAACCCAAGCACAACCAATGATATTAAGACATATCAAATGAACATCAACCTATAAACCATACAGGAATCTACTCAAGCCTGGGATAACGAGTATCAACCAGAAACATGCTACTACGCAAGCAACAGATAATGATTTGCGATCCAACATGCATAACCAATAAAGAGGTTAACCACCAAACCCTTGAGCATAACAAGCATAGCCGAATAACTCTACCAACTACCAGAGGCAAGAGGCCCGTTAAATCACTAACATGGGATCTCACCAACTACCCAAAGGCAAAGACTTATCAACCCAAGAATAAAGAACACTAGCTCCCAAAACTCCGAGTTCATACCGAGTCATAAATTTAATTTAGAAAAAAGGAAAAGGTTTGACTTTTAAAACAAAAGGTATGACTTGACACCCGTCCGGTCAATCTGGAGTTGCCCAAAAAGAATATCCTTTGACCCATAAGGTCCGAACCTCACCATTTTTATAAAAAAGTGAAACCGTTTTGAAAAAAGTCACTCCAAAATCCGTTTTTGCCCAAAAGCCCCAAATAAGGAAACCACCCCGTTTGTACATGACTTTAGCTACAGCTAACAAATCAAATATTTAAAAACACAGATAAATCACAGTCTACTCATAGATGCCAGAAAATTAACTTGTTTTCTAATATGTTATTTCTAAGTCCGATAAAGTATAAAAATGCTAAATATCACAAATAGCACATTTTAAGCATATGTAGCCTAAAATCAATTTTGAAAAGATAGATACCTTCTAATCATTCTCACAACCAAGGAAAGTTAAAAAGTTTCCAAGAAAACCTCGGTCTGAAGCCCGAAAAATAGATCTGGCATATAAAGTCAACTTTAAGTATAAAAATGCAAAAATACCCTTACATATAGTAAGTTAAGTTCAAGAGTAGGTCGATTTCTACCTCGTGAGACGATCAAAACCAGAAAATACCGAAACGAGACTAGCCAAAAACACAAGAATTGAATTCCAGCTCGTTGAATGCATAGCCCTTAACACCCTGATCCACCGTGCGGCTTCAGAATCCAAGCACGAACACCTAAAACCAAGAAAAGCGAGCCTCCAAACCTCAGATCTGGTTCTATAGAGAAGGAGGAGAGAAAAAGCTTTTGCAACCCCCTAAAAAGTTAAACATGCCGCTGCCTGTATAAGCTCTACCGACATATACCGCTCGAGCGGACTAACAAGTGCTCGAGCGCTTAAGGCTGTTCTGTACCGACTCGAAACTTAAAAACCGAGACCCATTCCCAACCCAAATGTCCTCAAACTTGGCCTAATGCTTAAGAAAAATATAACGAAGCTTCAAAAATGAAAGACGCGATCATCGGACCCTAAATCATCAACAAACTTTAACTCATTGAAAAAGTTTTAACCGGTTTCTTGACAAACCGACCGAACGCCGATTTAGAATTAAAGCTCAAAACTCGAAACGGTTTGCGATCTTTCGGCCCAAGGCTTCCCCAAGCGTGCCAAGATAGACACACGTTCAAACTAGGTTCAGCTCCTTACAAAACTTTTATATTCCCAACTTTTAAAAGGAATCACATTTAAGCTATAAGTTTTTCATGATAATTTTCTCAACCTTACACTTGGTGTGTATGCATGAACTTCATTAATTATCAACATGCATACTTCTAAATCAATCAAACCTAAATAATCAAAACAACCAGATCTCAACTTCAAATCTCATCGGTTATACACTCAAAATAATCCTCTCCGAAACAGGCTGTATTTTATGCTCATGGCATGTGGTATAGGTGATAAGTATCAAATCAAAATTTTTTACACATACCTTTGACACTGAAGAACGCAGTTTCAATGGAAATAGCAATGAATCTCGTGACTAGGAATACTGATTATTGAGAATAACAGATTTTAGCCTCTTTAAACTATGTCATCTTTTAGAATCAACCGAGTCCTTATTTTTGATTGTAGCATTAGGTTGGACAACTTTTATTGGCTTCGTCAAAGTGCATAATGCTTTTTTTAAATGGTTGTTAGATGAAATACCACAATGCTCCATATATCGAACCACAACTCATGTGTCAAACCATCAATCATATGTCTTAGGTCACCATCAAATGATGTATCATATTTGCACAAGTATTAATGTATCTCATCTCTTTGCCTTATTCAAGTACCAATCATTAGTCACATCTCATAAGCAAGCAATGCCTAAAGTCACCAATTTTTACCATATATCATATTTCCAATATCAATTCTAACTTCCATTTATTCAAATAAACACATTTTTGAATTTATTTGGGTAACAGAAAAAAAATCAGACCTATTTTTGTATATTTAGCTCAAACTAGGGGACTGGGGGTAGTATTTGATTGAAACAAATGAACGAGCTTAAAGATAGAAAGATGACCTAATATCATTTTTGAAAGTTTAACACAGTTCTTCAGAGACTTTTTAAAGTTTATATTCTAATTTTTAGTCAAAAGAAGAATAACGAGATTCTCAACGATTATGATTGAAAACAAAAACATTTGTGAGTATGTGTATTATATTCCGTCATAATTGAAATAATAAACTCAAAACTTTCAAAGGGTTAAGTCTCCACCATTTTTGTATTTTTAATTTATTATCACTACCATTTTTCATTGGCTTGCTAGTTAAACAATCAACCAAGCGTGCAAAGATATATCAGGTGGTCCAGTTTTAATAATTATTTAGTCAAAATTTTTACAACTTAAATAATATTCTTATTTTTCTCATCCGAGATATATAACTCATAATTTCATTTTTAATATTTTCAAATTACATATGATGTTCAAATATTGTTAAAACTTTAAATATGAGCTAAAAAGAATACATACATATATATATAATAAAAAATTAATTTTATTACATATGTTTGCCCCATATATGTTCCCAACCCCTAACTTAAACATTATAATGTTCTCATTGGATAAAAAAGATAGACAGTTATATTTGAGGGAGTAAGAAAATTTACCATTCTTGCACGAATACTTGTAATGCTAATTTTTTATGGCGTGGATTATGCCTGAACTTTAATTTAAAATCTAAGCTATACATCTAAAATGAGAAGCAATGTAAAATCTTTGCAAAGATAAATAAGCAGTAAAAGATACATTCAACTGAAGCATTAGATAGAAACATGTAATAATTTTATTGATATGTAGAAGAATATACAAAATTTTGGTCAATGACCAATATTACATGTAGGATCGATATCAACTAAATATTTTAAAAGGAAAAAAAGAAGAAATGAAAGTAAAAATGGTTGGTGGGGATTTATAGTTGGTGGTGGGAATGGTACCGGTCCAGTTATGAATATGAGACCATAGTAATGGTGAGGGTGGGTGGTGGTTGGGAATGGTAATGCCCCAGGTAGTGAGACGTTATCGTGGTTAGTGTGGGGGAGGAGAATGGTGATGGAGGGTGGTGATGGTGTCGATCGGGATATCCTTGATGGATTAAGTTGGGAGGCCCAGACGGATGGTGAGTTTGACTCCCTACACCTACGACAGTGGCTGAAGAGAAGCTCTAATGGCCAAAACGGCCATTATCCGCTGGAGATACTCCTCATGGACTACCTGGTGGTCCTTCATCCTTTGTAGTGCTCCCGCGAGGGCATTATAGCCATCATGGGGAAAAACCCATGGTGTCTCAGAATCGTCGGAGGTGTGGGCAG
Source organism: Sarracenia leucophylla (assembly GCA_035668355.1). NCBI lineage: Eukaryota > Viridiplantae > Streptophyta > Magnoliopsida > Ericales > Sarraceniaceae > Sarracenia > Sarracenia leucophylla. The sequence continues at coordinate 4,060 of JAULLG010162184.1, forward strand.
AGGATGGGCATCCATCTTAGTTGGGTGATGCTGATGATGGCCCGATGGATCTACACAGCTGGCGAGAACTTGTAGGCTCTTAGTCCAACTCCCGTGTTGGTAGACTTCCACCATAGTGTCAATCAATTTTGAGCGGGCGACAGAGAAGGGGCAGAGGAAGTGTGTTGTGGCCAGGGAGATGATGGGGGCAATGATGTTGAAAAACAGGAGTTTTGTGGATGGAGGAGAAGACGTTGTGGTGGAAGATGATGTTAGGAAACCATAGATGCTCTAAGAGATTGCCATGATGGACAAAGATCTTTTTGGGAGGGATTCGACCTTCGGAGACCACCATGGCCATCTCGTTAAGGAAGACAATGTCGTGGATGGACTCACGGGTGTCATTACCCTTGTTGTCAACTGTAGCGAAGATGTGCAAGACCACAGTGATCAAGTGGGTGTCAACTTCCATGTCGAAGCCATCGACGGTGGTGGTGAGATACTCCTCTAGATAGCCATCAACATTGAGCCGAGTCTCCCGTCGAAGGTTTTGATAGAAGAGGTGGACAATGCAAGGATAGAGAGCGTCAAATGGACTGAAAAGGCATCCGAGTCGATGAGAGTTCATGAGGGCGATGCCCGTCGATGAGTATCTACAATGGTACGAACAATTTCAATTTCGAATTTTAATCAAATCGGGTTACAAAACTTTGTCTTTAAATTTTTTCCTAAAAATTGGTTAAAATTTTGGATAAAATTAAAATTCGATCTTGATTCAGGATCATTAATTTGTACTGATTTTTTGAAACCTTGGAAATATTATTTCATGGTGTCGGGTTAAATTTCATGAGATTCAAATTAGATTTAGTCCTCGATTTTTGGAGTTTAAGGCTAGGCTGATCCAGTTAGCTCCGCTCGAGCAGACCCAGGACCGCTCGAGCAGTCATCTCATATCAGCAATGATAAAATGTCATGATTTCGAGATTTTGGCTTTATTTCTCGTTCCTATATTCTCTTTCTCGACTCATATGGCAGAGAGGTGGTGCTAGGGTTTGTGGGAGAAGATCTTGCACTAATTTTAGGATTTGTTTCGGTAAGTATTCATGACTTTTTTACGATATTCTTACTATACACCTAGTATTTCATGTTTTCATCGAATCAAGCTTGATTCTAGGCGAGTTTGTAAGAAGTTAAGCTCGTTTTGGAATGGTTTAGCACTTATTCTTCATCCTTGAGTAAGATATGTTAATCCTTGAATATTGTTATGCTATGAGTTGTATATTTTTGTTTTGGATTGATTAATATATGTATTTGTATGAAATATGAATCTAATCAAACCCTAAGTGTATGTATATGTGATTAAGATAGTTTTCTTACAATATTAGCATGTTAGAGACTATCTTGTCTTGTCTATTTGAGGATCTCTTGACTAAAATGAAAATCATGTTCAAACCCTAGGGTTTGGAATTTGGGGTTTCTAGAGATTTGGGGATATCGATAAATGGATTTCATATTCTTAAAATTAACCTTATATTATTGTAATTGAGCCCAATATGAGTGTAAATTAGCATTAATTTACCCATGTTATGTGTTAACGGTTGGCAGTATATGTGACGTTTAGTGGGTTGACCTAAGGCTTACCCTTATTTTACCCTTTTATTTTTAGTCCGTAAATTGGGGAGCCCATCCCTTCGGTTGTGGACTATAAGTTCGGGACAAACCATTGTGAGTTAACTAGGAGCCCATCCATTCGGTTACGAACTGTAGATAACTGTTAGTGAGCTGATGGGGAGCCCATCCCTTCGGCTATGGGCCGTAAGTTAGGGATAATTCTTTACGAATCAATGGGGAGCTCATCCCCACGGTTATAGTCTGTGAGTTGGGGCCAATTGGATTTTGAGTGATTGCCGTCGAGGTAGTGATCACTAAGTTTGTTAATGATGATGTAAGTGGGAAAAGCTATCATTCTCTCAAAAATGATTATGAATACAAAGTTTTGATAATGGAGAGTATGTTTTCAATTTAAGTTATGTACTTAATATTAATTATTGCATAATCATTCTCACATAGAATTCATCATTTCGTTGATTATCATGTATCATGCGAGTTTCGGCTCACGTTATTTTATAACAACATTTCAGGTGACAACGGCAAGGCGGTAGTTGATGGATAGATGGATGCATGATGTCTCCCTTACCATTCTTGATTCATGACTTAGTAGAATTTACTTGTGGATGCACTCGACTAGTTATGATTGATGAATTGTAGTCTATCTTTTGAGACATCAGATCAATGTATTAACTATTTCTCTTGAACTTTGGTTGGATTACTGTAACGCCATATGGCCACCTACATTTGATGCATGCATTTTGTGAGATATGTGGGTTTGATCTTGCATATGGGTAGTTTACCTTACAACTCCTTTAATTGTAAATTTTGGTACCTATACGTATGTTTAAGGTTCTATGAATGAATGGAAATTCATTTCCTGATCTTTAAGATGATGGTATGTAGTTGGTTATTTGGTTGATAATTAAGATGGTTTATGGCTAAGTATGCATGAATGTAGAGCTACACACTTGGAATTCAAACCTATGCTTTTCCATTGCTTTTAAAACATAAGTGTCAAATATTGGTTTTATTCTTTAAGTGTCAAAGTTGGGGAGTTCGAATTAGTATACCTTCTCAATAAGATGAACCATCCTATTTATGTTGTATCATGCTTTTGGAGGTATTAAAATAAGTTTTTATGACAAAAACATGTCGTCGTATTTTGGACAAAAATACAGTTTGTGCACTGTCCGCTCAAGTGGAGGTGGGACCACTTAAGAGATGTTTGTTTTCTAAAATTTCCCACCCTTTTTATTTTATTAAAGTTGGTTTTTGGATTAATGCTTGGGGTATGGTTTGGATATGGTTCAAAAGGTTTTTGACCCACTTAAACTTGGAATGAAGATTTTAAATCCTATGATTTTAACATGATGAAACCAACGTTTTTCTTGAAGTGGACACTAGAAGTCCTATTTTGTAGTTTTTCTCCCAGTTTAGTAGGATCCCGGTTTGATTTTTGGCTCATATGGCTTCGCCTAGGTGATTAGTATATTACCCAGGGTTGGGATGTGACACATTCTAATTGAAAATAGCTACGAACTGATTAAACTAATATAGAGGAGGGTGAATAGATTTTTCACTGGTAAATTAAAATTTAATTTCAATTAATTTAGAAAATTAATTTTCTAAGCTAACAAGATGACAAGTTAAGGTTAATAAAGATACCAACAAAAAGCTATAAAAAGCTTAATAACCCACAACAATAATATAGACACAATATTACGTGAAAACCCTATGGTAAATTCTTGGGATGAAAATCACGGTACCAAACACACAATTATGTTTTCCTGCAAATCAATAAGGTTATCAAAATACATGAAAAGGATTTATATGCATATACCCCATGAATGCCTAACACCGTATTGTTGACGCAGCTCTCCAAGCACCTTCCTTGATCCTGTAGTGTCCATGGGAGATGCTCCCGATCTCTATATTAATGATAGCTCCGAGTCACCTCGGCCAAATGTCTGAGTAGTGGTAAATGGTGTATGTATGTGATGGTTGATGGATGGATAGAACAAGATATTAACAAAAACAATCTATGAAGGATCTACATATACCTTGATAACTCTCAAACTATACTTCAATCGAGGACATGAAGTATAAGGATGAGGGGAGGCCTAGAGTGAAGGCAGAGCTAGAACAAGGTGCAGTTGGTTCTCTAAATGAAAGGCTCAGACCCTAGCTACCGTAAAATGTGTTTTAATAGAAAAACACATCGGCGCTCGAGCACTCTTTGAGCGCGCTGCGAGCGTGTCCTCATGCTCAAGTGCTCTTTAAGCACTATCAAAGAATGTAGACTTTTTTTGCCCATGCCAAAGAGAAGATGGGAGGTACAATGGTAAGCATGAGTGCTCTACATACGCACTACAGGCACCATAAATCCCCAACTCTCATCAAAATAAATTAAGATATTAATTTAGGGGCGATCGTGCGCCTCAATATCCTAACTCTTGGCTAAACAATAAAGGCACAAATCAATTGACCGCTCAAGCACTCTTTGAGTGCTCGAAAGCGCTCGAAGGTTCTCGTGCCCCCTTCGAGCGCCAGTGTCTAGAATTCATGTTATCAATATAAATTATCTAAAGTAGCTAGAAACACAATCTACATAAAGCATATGATATAATAAGTGAAAACATGCATATGGGTGTGTGTAGTAGATGTCATATACCTTGTACTAGATTCGGAGCACGTCTACTGATTTTGAATTAGACGGAGAATTTAGACACAAACACCCAAAAATCCCAAACCCAAAATTAAAGATACAGACACAATGGTTTTGTACCTAACCCGAAAATAGCTAATAAGCTAACACTAATCTTGCCTTAGCCAGGAATCAAGTTTGCCAATTTATGCTTTCACCCACTACTGGACACTTTAAGCTTGTTAAAAGGATCTTACATTAACTCAAAGGCACTCTCCATCATGGGCTGTCTTTCAATTCTGCCAGCTTTCATATGCAGGGATATTCTTACTCGGATTGAGCAGGTGACAAAGTTGATTGTAGGTCAACTTCGAGATATTCCATTTTTCTTGGACTTATTTTCATTTCATGGCATTCTAAAAAGTTGCCCAATGTTTCTCAATCATTCACGGAAGCAGAATATCGCTCTATGGCTCAGGAACAACTGAATTGTCTTGGTTACAAATGAATTTACATGATTTTCACTTGTCCACTCCAATATTGTGGGTTGACAATCTATGTACAATTGCTATAGCCTCAAATCCTATTTTTCATGCCAAGACCAAGTATATCGAGATCGACTATCATTGTGTTCCAGAAAGAATTTTTGCGCATCAACTTTATATCAAACACATTGCTTCTCAATATCAACTCATTGATCACTTTACAAAGCTATTGTTTTAGTCTCGCTTCTTCTATTTGCTTGACAAGCTTATTCTTCATTCTTGCCCCATGAACATGAGGGGAGACGTTAGAGAATGAATCTATTGCCTCCCAAGACTTAGCTGATTATCCAGTTGTAGAATTAGTTAGTTAGTTCAATTAGAATTAGTTAGAAGTTAGTTAGAGAAGTTGTATCTAGTACGGTTATATTACATTGGTGTATATATAGAACTAATAGATGAGTAATGAAGTTGATGAGTTCATTTTCTTTTTGTTTGTTCTCACTCTTTGAACATTCAACAAATTATATAGCGGAGCTTGGTTCCATTGTGAATGATATTGAGTGGCTTGCATCCTAGTGTACGATATATTGCTATAAAGGTAAATGATTATGATTTTGATTATTTGAAAAATAAAAAAAAAAACTCAATGAAATTTCTAAAATTTAGATTTAAAATATTTTAAAAGATTTTGAATGTGACATATGTAATCCCCCTTTTTTCCCTCCCTTCCCCATCCCACTGTCCTTATAATCCCCAATCAAAAAAAAACATAGCAGGATGATATAAAAAAAACATATGATTGACCCCACAATTGGGATAATCGCATAATTTGGTTTACTTTAAATTGATTTGATAATTTATATAATTTAAGACGTGTAATGAAAAGATTTCCAAATTCAAGAGAGAAAAGCTTCTCATAAGGAAATATTCTACTTCATAATGTAATTAATGAAAAATAAATGCTCTTGAATTTTAAATTAAATGTAATTTGATTTACTTTTAAGTTATATAATAAAAGATACAAAATTAATGGATGTTATGAATATTACCATATAAGCTTAAAAGTTCACAGTTATATTCGAATGAAATAATCAAATATTTTTTGATATTGGAGTTTCTATTTAAAATAAATATTATCATATTTGTTAAAAAGTCAATGGTTGTGATATAACAAAAACTATGTATAATTTAAGACTTCTATTAGGATATTTTAATTTGATCGTTCTGGGCTAATTTAAAAAAAATAAAATTTGAAAATGTTTCAACCATTAGATTTGTCAACATATTTTTAAACTTAAAATTAATTTTCATATATTTCTTTTTGAGAACAAAGACAATTGTATTAATCCGAAAGCAAGTGCTTCACATCATTACATAAAGTCTGAGAAGCCCAACTTGGGCAAATATCTCTCCATAGAGAGCTACCTTCAATTTGGAGTGCAAACTTTGCAAAGACATGTGCTAGTCTATTGCACTCTCTGGGTACATAGGTGCATTTTCCTTCTTGGAATGTGTCTATGATCTTCTTGCTGTTACTTGTGAGAATCCTAATTGCCGAAAGGTCATCTTCTTCATTGTTGATTGTTTTGACAATATTTTGCACGTCACTTTCCAAAATGATATGAGTGATAGATAAATCTCTTCCCAATTTCAGGCCACTCATGATGGCCATCGCTCCTGCCATTTCAGGGGAACTACTACCCGGTAGCCTTTGTGAGTATCCGGCCACAAAATCACCCTTCCAATCTCTTATGACAACTCCCAAGCCTGCTTTGCTTTTGCTCCTTTCGCATGCTCCGTCCACGTTGACCTTGAAGATACTATGATCGGGCGGTCTCCATTGATTGTTTCTCTGCACCGTAGGTTTCGTGGCCTCGCTAATCCCTCTTCTCATGGCGGCAAGGAATTGTGATTGAAGCTCTTCTGCTCGTAAGATCATACACTCCATTGGATTGCTTTTTCCTCTGAAGACGGAGAAGTTCCTTTCATTCCAGATTGTCCAGGCAATGATTGCAAACCAACCACTTACCTCTCTATCCTGTGTAAGGATTACCTCTTGTGTCCAGTCCTTAAAAAACCTCTCCTAAGGTCCAGAAGATGATGCAGCTTTGATATATTCCATATCTCAGTGGCTTTTTTTGCAACTCATTAACACGTGCTCAATAGTCTCCACTGCTTCTCCACACCTTTGGCACATTGGATTTATTGGAATGTTCTTGCTTCCAAGCCTCGAATTTGTTGGATAGCTTTATTGCAGGCGCGCCAAAGAAAAAACTTGATTTTAGGTGGAACCCGTAGATTCCAAAGTCTTGTCCACTAGTTGCTTGACTGTTTAGAGCATTGACCGATGTCGTCTCTTTTTTGATCTTTTTCCTCCTCCAACTCCCTTGCAAGGTAATATCCTTTTTTTTACTGAGCATCTGCCATCTTTTGTATAGAATTAGATAAGCCTGTCGGCTTCGTCCCCGCTACTAGTAGGTAAAGCTAAAATCATTTCAGCGTCTTCTGGAAGAAATCCATCGCGAATTGATACATAGGCATACGCATAATTGATACATGTATCAGTTATTTTTCGCAATACAGTTTTTCAATATCATGCGATATGTAATTAATTTATACATGTATTCGTTGCTAATTTTCATTGCATTTTGATGATAATGCAATCGAATCCCAACTAATATATGTATCAGTTTTCGGGGAGTGACCCGACAAGAATGACACCCATCCTGTGCAAGTTTTTAGACTCTCATTGATGAGTAATTTTATTCGATTACCAATAAATCACATCCTATCGATTCACCAAAGACCTGTGTTTAATTTCAATCCATCAAATCACAACCTTCCAATCTGGGGTAATCATACAAATTCTCTTATAAAACCCAAACCAGGAGTTTAGGCAACTCAACTCAATTATTGACTTAATTCATTAATTTACATTTCATGACACAACCTCTCACATAATTCACAATTTATTAGGCCAATACATATAGCATTATTGAAATATTCATTGTCTTTTTTGTGGTTTATCAACTCAAATAAAGGTTAGTGATGCGAAAAGCTGAGACCATATGAACAAATCACGTCTAGTACCGGGCACCCAAAAACCGTCTGAACTTCCATCCCAAATCCTGAAACTGATTCACTGCTGACTGGTATTTGGCTTCAAACTCACGCATGTGCATTAAGATTCATTCTTTTCATATCAATGGTCATTAAATCAAGTGTGTACTTTATACATAACATTTTTTAAAGGATTTTTTTCCCACGTATATAGCGATTAAAGCTAGGTTTTACTTTCAAACCTATATTATGTAAAAGAATTTCATAGTTTATTAGTAATTAACGCATATTAATGAAAACTTCAATATAAGTCTAGAACTCCTACTTCACATATGAACGAAAGATTGAAACCAAGTTTTTTGATGATCCACAATCCAAACATCGCAAGGAACAACCATTCTCAAACATTCTCTCCCGAACTAGCATGATGTGAGCAATCAACAGTGTTGGAGTCGGGGCAGCGGAAGTTTTCAAAAAATAATTTTAGGATCGATTACGGGACCGTAAAAATCGTAATCTTCGCGTTTTTCATGAATAAGCATGACATACATGAAACGAGATAGAATTATACTGATTGAAATTCGTCGTAGAATTTCTAGAATCCATAAGTTGAGGCAAGACCACTCCATGACCTTCTCGCGTATATCTCGGATGCGCTACAACGATCACAGCGTGTGGGCACCGTCTGTAGTCATGTCTCCTTCTCGTTCTTGGTTTCTTTTCACACATAAATCCTCAAACTTGCAAGAAATGTGCAAAGGGAAGAGAGGAGAGGCCGGCGGCTAGAGCTATAATATAGCCACAACAAATCCTCTTGTATTTTATATATCTTCTCTTTTATGATATATTGACATGTATATATATTTACAGATATATATATATATATATATATATCATTCAAATATACTATACATCATATATACAT
>JAULLG010163275.1:0-18911 GCA_035668355.1 Sarracenia leucophylla
AAATAAACAAAAGGTTTAAAATCCTCGATTTTCAAAATATTAAGTTGGAGAAGGATTTAGTCACGGATAAATCCTATGGTCTCCATAACACATTCATTAGAGATGTCATTTTAACTCACGTGCCAGCTTCGATTTTGGTCTCCCTAAGGAAGCGTTAAAATTATGGTATCTCTAGAACGAACCCCTCACTATGGTTAATTTGGAATGTAGTGTAAAGTTGTGCTCGCACACATCGGGCCCGGAACTATGTCATGGGATTTTCAAATTAAGTGAGATGGTTATACACTTAACCAATGGACAAAAATATCCTTCCCGCGAAGTCACAGGTTTTTGTCTGTAGGGACCAAATGTAATTGGCGATTTAATCACTTAGAATATATCGGGAAATAAAAATATGGTAGTCATTGGTTTGTTAACTGGTTAGACATTCACACTGTGTGGTCAGATTAGTTGATGTGACTCTTAGTTGATTATTTTTATTGTGATATTTTTCTAAGAGGGATTAATAGACTGGCATGTCTGTCCGAGCAGGGATTGATTAGTAGGCGTCCGCACTACGTGGCCTGCTTAATCAGCAAGGGTTTCGGGATGCCAATAATTCTTTAAAAATTACAAGGTTGAGGGACCCTAAATATTTACAAAAGAATTAAAAATTTTTCTCTTTATTTCTCAGGATTTAATATGGGATCAACTAATCCACTTCCGGTGATTCTCAAAGAACACAAATTTTATGGACCTAATTTTATCAATTGGAAATCACATTTAGATTACGTCGTAACCTCAGATAATTACAAGTTCGTGTTATATGATCCATGTCCACCTGCTCCTAATAGTGAATCTCCCAAAAAGGTGGTCCGGTACTATTATAAGTGGATGAAAGCTGATTACAAGGCATGTTACTACATCTTGACATCCATGTAAGATGCTTTGCAAAGCTAGTATCGGTTTATGGCAACTGCAGATGATATGATCTTGCATCTGACTAATAAGTATTGCAGTCTGGATCGGGCAACAGGGCAGAATGCTGGAGGGGATCAAGGAAATACGAACATGACTGGAGGTAACGCTTTTTCACTAGTTATCGAATCATGTTTAGCGGTTGTATCTACGAAAACCTGGTGTGTAGATATAAGAGCCACTAATCATGTCTGCAATTCATGTCAGGGGTTCCAGGTAACCAGACAACTTAGAATTGGCAAGGTTTACCTTCAGATGTGGAATGACTCCCAAGTATCTGCTACTGCAGTGGGAGACGTGGTTCTGGATTTGGGTATTGATGGATATTCATATAACTTTAATATGCATTCTTGTAATATTATGAGTGGGAAACAGTTTATCTGTCATGGTGCATTGGATAATGGACTTTATATTTTACATGCATTTATTTCTACTGATAATAAGAATGAGGTGAATAATTTACGTGCTTTACCACTAAAAAGGAAAGATTTCTCTGTGAACCAAACACTCATTTGACACCTTTGTCTAGGTCATACTAATCTAAAAAGGACACATAGACTGCTAGAAGATGGACATTTGGGTTCATTGGAAGTGGAGGCACTCCCAGTCTGTGAATCCTGTTTAGAGGGTAAGATGACCAAGAGGCTGTTTACGACCAAAGGACTTAGAGCCAAAGAGGTGTTGGAATTGGTTCATTCTAATTTGTGTGGTCCTATGAATATCTAGGCAAGAGGTAGATATGAGTACTTCGGTACTTTTATTGACGATTACTCTAGGTACGGATACATTTACCTGCTTCATCGTAAGTCTGAGACCTTTAAGAAATTCAAAGTGTTTAAGGTGGAAGCGGAGATGCAGACAGGTAAAAGTATCAAAACCCTATGATCTGATCGTGGTGGAGAATACCTTGTTGGGGAGTTCAGGGAGTACTTATCAAAACATGAGATTACATCCCAATTGTCCGCACCAGGGATGCCACATCAAAATGGTGTAGCCGAAAGGAGGAATAGAACCCTTAAAGAGATGGTAAGGAGCATAATGAGTTATTCACATTTACCTCATTCATTTTGAGGATTTGCAATAGAAACAGCAAGTTACATTCTGAATTCATTACCTACTAAGGAAGTTTCTGGTACCCCTGTGGAGTTATGGACTGGGCGTAAGCCAAGTCATAAATACTTCCGGATATGGGGTTGCCTAGCACATGTGCTGGTGGGAGATGCAAGTATGGTGGAACCGAAGACAAAGGTATGTTTGTTTGTAGGGTATCCCAGAGGAACTAAGGGTGGTTTATTTTATAATCCTAAGAGTCAGCGGGTGTTTCTAACCACAGATTCTAGATTCTTGGAAGAGGATTATATAATAAACAACAAATCCCGGTCACAGGTAGTTCTGGAGGATGTTAGGAGTGATTCTATGGTACAGCTGGTTATTATACCTGATGAGCGGAGTGAGACACCACAAATCTCGAGTGCACAGGAGGGTCCTCGTCGTAGTGGGAGAGTTGTTCGTCAACCCGATAGGTGTATGTTCTTAGGAGAGTCTCTTGACAAGATCCCAGAAGAATTAGATACCGAACCCTAGAACTACGATGAGGCACTTGAAGACAAGGATGCAGATTTATGGCAAAAGGCTATGGAGTTTGAGATAGAGTCTATGTACTCTATTCAGGTCTGGGAGCTTATAGAACCATTAGATGAGATAAAACCAATTGGTTGCAAATGGATCTACAAGAAGAAGAGAGGAGTTAACGGGAAGGTTGAAACCTTTAAAGTTAGGCTTGTTGCCAAGGAGTTTACTCAGAAAGGAGGGTTCAACTATGAGGAAACCTATTCACCGATAGCCATGCTTAAGTCTATATGGTGCAGCCAGACGGGTTCATAGCGAAGGGCCAACACCACATGTTGTGCAAACTCAGGAGATCCATTTATGGACTTAAGGAAGCATCGAGATCTTGGAATACACCATTTGACCAGTGGATCAAAGGCTTCGGCTTTGATCAGTGTCCTATCGAGTATTGTGTGTACTGGAAGTGTAATGGTAGTAAGGTGATGTTTCTAGTCATCCATGTCGATGACATACTCCTAATCGGCAACGATGTGGGGTTGATATCTTCAGTGAAGGTATGGATATCTAGTTAACTTGACATGAAGGACTTGGGAGAAGCGGGCCAAATTCTTGGGATTAATCTCTTTCGAGATCGATCAAGGAGGATGCTGGGCTTATCCCAGGCCCATTATATTGACTTGATAATTGCTCGTTTTGGCATGGAAAGTATTTCTTCCTTTCAGGCATAGAATTACTGTATCCAGAGATCAGTATCCTAGAACACCTCATGAGATAGAGAGGATGAGAGGTATCCCTTATGCTTCGGTGGTAGGGAGTCTCATGTATGTCATGCTCTACACTAGACCCGATATCTATTATGTCGTCGGCATGATGAGTAGATATCAGTCTAATCCAAGGGAAGACCATTGGACTGCGATCAAGAATATACTCAAGTACCTGAAAAGGACTGAGGAATATATGTTGGTGTACCAGGCAGATAGTCCTATACCCTTGAGGTACACTGTCTTTGATTTTCAGGCTCATAAGGATTCTTGGAGATCCACCTCAGGTTGTATGTGTTTTCTTTTTGAAAGTACATTGAGGGAAAGTTATGTCTCATCTAGGAGACTGTACAACATAGAGGCGTCGTGGTATACATGGTTACATCTGCGGGCAACCTAGCAGGTTCTTTTACTCGAGTAAAAGAGTTAAGTGTCGCATGGGTTCCTACATGGCTTTGAGTATAAGTGAGAGATTGTTAGGATAGTATACTTAAAAGCCATGATTTTATGTATTTTATTATCCGTGAACCCGACAATATTAATGAGAATCTACTGAGATGGTTTGCATATTTGGTTTCATATCTGTTGTATGTATGATGTATATATGTAATGTCTGTATATATCTTGTCTAGTATTTGACTCGTCGCATGAAGCGGGGAAGATCGGATCAAAGGTTCTGACAAATATACAATTGGGCTCACAACCGCATTGGACCTGGACTATCCATTGGGACGGTTGTAGCACATTGTTATATTAGTTGATCTTGGCTAGGTTGAAGGAATCGAATTCCGGTCTTGAAATTTGATGTTCGAGCTCGATGTGTTAGTACACTTGCAGTGTATTGAGCGGGATAAATAGGATGATCAATTCTACACTCACTATATGAATTGATCTACATCCCATATTATCATGTATTGCATGTGCTCATAATCCTGACGTGATTGATCGAATCATGTTCGGACGATGTTCAGTACTTTGAGTCACCAATGGCTGAGATTTTTATAGCGAGATCAATATGACCGGTGGGTTGGGTGCTGACGTTATTCGTTCGATGGTTCATAAATAGCTGACGGACACCCCGTCCGACTTAGGTTGAGAAGTTCCCCGTCGTGTGCTTTGCTTATAAGTTTGATGATGCCAAACCCGACTGGTGGATCACTAGATCCGGCATTTCAATAAGTTAAGGGGTGCAGTTGCGAGAAAAAGACGATTTTTGAACTGGGTTGTCAGTAACCTAATTCGATTATCAAAAATCCATATCTTAAACGTGGGGAGAGTACTGTGCATTTGATAATTGGAAACTCGAGACACAAATCGAGATAGAGCCGGGAGTTCAATTAGGACCTTTAGTGGAATAAGTCCTGGTTCGTGCAAGAATGAATCTAACTCGGAGGTTGAGTTAGGCATATCCGGTATTCTGGTACGGTTAGCCCGAGTACTATACTTCCTCGGGATCCCTCTCGTAGCCCTTTTTATACGCACGGGTTTTTGGTGGACTTAGATTTTTCTTTAATTTAATTCGATAGTCGGATTTAATCGTCCGGACGTTCGAGGTATTAAATTAAATGTGTAGGAGCATTATTGGCAAAAGGAATTTTAGGGAATATCCTAAGCGTGGCCGGTCCTATGTAGTGTGAGAATATTATTTATGTTGGTAAGTGTATATGGCAATTGCATATTAGGCAATTAAATATACACTTAATATAATTTTGGTGTATTTATTTATACTAAAAATATAACAAGAATAAATGTTTATTTTCCCACATGTGTAGATGGCCCTAGGTGGGTATATGTTTTATGAATTTTATACATAGGAGATATATAATGTTTCCAAAAACTGTGTAATGGATATATATACATCAAATTAGGAGAACTAAAGGTGAATAAGATACACAAAATTAATTCCCTAGAAGCCTGACATTATTGTCGCTGCCCCTTGCTCTCTCTCTCTCTCTCTCTCTCAATTCTAGCTTCTTGCTTTGAGGGAGTGTGAGTTTTGAGTGTGTAGAAACCTAAAAGATTTGTCTCGGATCAGTGCCCACACGTCGAAGTCAAGTACGTACGAGAGTTAAACGTGAGAAAATCTCGTGGAGGTCTCTTCTACAGATTGGAACACTTGAAACTTTACGACAAAGTTTCAACGATCTTTTAAAACGCTTCCGCCGCCCGCACCAACATACAAGACTCTTAAGGCCGACCCACATGCTTGTAAATCGGAATAACTAACTTTTTAACACTTAAGAAAAATGAAAGCTATTGAAGTTTCCTAAGCGTAAAACCTCCATATTATTGTTAGTTTGATTCCCGAACACATAGATAAAAAACCAACCCAAAACATAGCTAAACCCTCTCTATGCCACCACGATTTACCCAAAGAATCAAGGATGTGAGCAAAACATCAGGACAAGTCCTAGAAGGGAACCAAGAACACAATCCTCTAACCACTCTATAATCTCTTAATCACCCCGATGATTACCAGGCTTCACAGAACTGTAGCCCACCCCGCTACAACTATACCAACCACTCTACTAGTACTTCCTGAATCGTCAACCTCATCCCAGGTTCTCGTCATAGAGAGATCTCTCAAGACGATCAATAATTACGAAACTAACACCTGATTTTCTTCCCAAGGAACCCAAGCATCTCATAAAGGCATCCAAGCCGTACCACGGCCACTACACATCCACAAAGCCATATAACCCACCAGCCCCATGTCAATCCTCACAGCCGACATGCAACGCTTGTTCTCAAGCAGATGTGTTTCTCAAAAACATATACTCTATGTACAACACACTTATCTGAAACAGGGTACTAACGATGACACAACATCACCATAGTCACTAAGGGCATCTCTCAAAAGGAATGAGAAAACTCACAACCATGACCTCTATCTCCAAAGGTGACATCACACCACCACCGTGCTCCAGTCCACTATGTTCCCACCTAAAATTATAGCTACCAACCACTTCAATAAACCTAAGGGGGGTGAATAGGTTTATGACCATTATTAACAAATATTTACTGGACAAATTTATTAATTAAAATTTTTGTCCTACAAGTCTAATATGTTAAAGTTAACGGAGTGGATAAAAGAAATTGAAACCAATACCAACAACAATAAAACAGGTACACACGATATAACGTGGAAACCATAGGGAGAATTTTCCCCAGGATAAAAACCATGGCACCAAACACAACCTAAAATACTGCGAATCAAGAAGGTTATCAAAATACATGAAAATAACTTATACCCATATACCCATTGACGCCTAACTCCGATATTATTGATGCAGCTGCCCTAACTCCTTCCTTGATCCCGTAGTCTCCACGGGAGCCACTCCCGGTCTTCGTGTCAATGACGGCTCTGAGTTCCCACGGCCTAATGTTGTGTAGTGGGGAAGGTATGTGTACGATATGGTTTATGGATGGATATAACAAGGAATTAACAATTATAATCCATGGAAGATATGCTAGAACCTTGATAACATCCAAGTAATATTTTTCAAATATGAAGAAGAAGAATAAGAGTGAAAGGAGGCCTATAGAGAAGCTGAAGCTAAAGCACACTGTTGCTTCTACTGAAGTGGAGAAGGCTCAACCCTAGCTGCCGTTAAGCATTGTATTTATAGGAAAATACATCGACACTAGAGCGCTCTTCGAGCGCTCTACCCGCGCTATATCGCAAGCGAGCGCTCTTTGAGCATAGTTGGAGATGGCAAGATTTTTCTGCCCGCACCAATGAGAGTCCTTAGGGTTTCGTTGCTAAGCTCGATCACTCTTCGGGTGCGCTACAGGCGCCTGGAAAACCTAACTCTCGTCAAAGAGAAAATGACACATTAAATAGGAGCGCTTGAGCACTCTTCGGGCGCCTTAATGTATCAACTCTCGGCTTATCGAGATAGGCACAATTTAATGTTTTTTGCTCGATAACGCTCCAGGGCGCTGCAAGGTGCTCGAGCCCCTTCGCGCGTCACTGCCTAGAATCCATAGTAAGTCATGAATTCTCTAAGGCAACAATATACACAAACTACCCTAATGATATGACATGAATACATATGGGTTTATGTATGTGAATTCCATATACCTGTAAGGATCATGGCAGGCTTGCTGAATGTTATCAGGATGAAAGATCTATACACAAGCATCCAAAAACCCCAAACGTAAAATCAACGGTACAAACAAAATGGTTTTGTTGCTTAACCAATCTCCCTCTTTGGCATTTTCGGGACAAACCATATAAACAAAAACAAACCTATATAAGAAAAGAAATCTATGAGAATACAAGAGAACCATAAACTCATATATGCTCAAGACCCTAATCTAAGATGCAAGGCTTATGTAATCTGTATATACCTTCTCACTGCATAGAAAACTCAAAAGCAACGTGAAGCATATATGTGACATGATAAAAAAAACATAAATGTGGATTAATTGTCATGGTAGGGTAAATTACAAGTAATGCATGCATATAAATATTGTAATCGGACAATACGCAAAGAGAAGCAGATATCATGTTATAGTCAATTAATTGATAATCCAACATATATCAATTATAGCTATGGACACAGAGGAGTCCTATAAAGAGCCTCTTTCTCTTTGTCCCATAGAACTTTCTCCCCCTAAACAACAAAAACACCCAAATAGAACCCCCATCGAATGACATCTAATTAGACTCCCCCATAATCTAATTGGACTCCCCCATTATCAGAACTAGAACCACCTAGAAAAAATTCTCCCCCTTTTTTGTCTAGGAAAAGGCAAAAGGGACGATGACGAAGCCCTTAGGGAGGAGGGATCTCCCTATCTTACATATTGATACGAGTATCCAGGTCCTCCCAGAGGTCTCGAACATGCTGGTTAAGAATCCAAATACGTGCCTTAAGATCACTGACTTGGGACCGAACGATGGTGATGGATTGATCAAGAGAGGTCATATGATAACAAAGACAGTTTTTTCATATCATCAAAATGCAGGTTGATATGAAATGTTAACCCATCGATCATTGTGACAATAGTTCTTATCATCGGTTCACTCGTGGGATCATGATCGTGAGGGGTAATACGAACCCAAGGAGAAGATCTATGATTATCGATGGCGACAGATTTACATGAGAGATGGAGTGAGTGAGAGAGAGAAAGCGATTCAAACACTCATTGAGATGGGTTGACAACCTATAGCTAAGGTGGATGAGACGGTACAGAAAGATAGCGTGAGATACAAAGGAAGCGTAAGCGATGGAGAAGGGTCTTATCATAGGACATGTAAGAGTGATGCATGCATTCGAGCGTAATTGGTACGTTCGAGTGCAAGACATTTCACCTAATGCCACACACACCCGTGAGTTGAGAAATCCCCCAAAACAGAGGAGCTATACTCATATAAACACTCCTCCCCTTCAACCAGATAATGCACAAGAAAATGTCAAGACCCAAAAAAAACATAATACATATAAATAAAAGTGTATGTTATAAGCATGATAACGAGACAAAAGTCAATCGAGAGATACAGAAGCACATAGAGCTTAAGAACTATGCATGAAAATTGATAGTTACTGATTCAGTATACAATCTGTAAGTATATGCTCAGGTATAGGTGATTTATGTCATTCTCCTATTTAAGGGGAATAGTGAGCTCCATGTAAGGGATTAAGATGCTTGACAAGGTATAAGATGGGAACAAGTCCAGTCATAATGAGACAAATCATTGCTTGAACCTAGAAGGCAAACCAAAGGATATTTGGACTTTAAGATCCATGCACAAACCTCAATCATGTTAACTAAGAGTCGCACACGTGAACACTTACCCATATACATAACCCAGACCAAGACATGGTCATAAATACATACACAGAATTTCATATGAGTATGAAAATTGTGATACACAATAATGGGTTTAGGCAATCTATAAAGAAATTTTTTGTTGTAAAAAAGGGGACGCAAGAATGACGACATACATCGATTGGAGGCAGTTACTCACACAGAGCAACGACTTACATCTACAATATGCAGTCATTCAAATGTGTAACATGAAGAGGGAAAACATCTAAAGGTAGATCATAAACTTAGGTCAATCTAGATCAAAGGTCAAATGGTCATAACATAATGACTTAGAGATTGAACCGACTTGTGATCTACAAGCATTATGATCCCTGAAAGTGTGTGTGATAGATAGGCTGACATAATCACCAAATCGTGGTATAGATACGTGCAGGATTGTATAGGATACAAGAAGAATCCAATTGTCATAGAGATCAATCAATCAGTTGTGCAATGTATGAGTGATAAACCTATTGTCTCACATTCAAGTTTATTACAGCTTATTAGGCATACAGTCATGCAAAAGGCAAAAGGGAAGAAACCCAATACCAATATATGTTATATAAGCTCTCTTTTGACATCTCAAGAAGAAATATATTTAATTGAAGGAAGAATATATTGCCAATGGGATTAATCTAGAGATTATGAAAAAAAAAAATACAACGAAAAGAACAACCTCCGGTGATAAGCGGTAGAAGTTAATAATTATACCACAATCTCTCAATTAGAGAACGTCGGGAAATCCAACGACACACCTTACTCCATGGACATTTCGTCCATGAGAGTTTCCCTTCTTTGGAGGGTTGTCTCACTCCCTTATGAGAGGTGACGAAAACATATCATAGTTGATTTCAAAGAGGTGGTTTCCTATGAGGACTGTGTCTTGGTCTATGAGCGGGGTACAAGTTTGAACATCTCTATGGAGAGCTTGTCGATTTGTGTGATAAGACGGGAGGATTGAGGTGCTAGCTCACTCAAGTGACTCAAGGCTAAGGCTTGTTCTTTCTCAGAAGAGGATGTGTGTGAGCTTCTGGATGTATCAACAAGTGGTCGTCTTGTACGTTTCATTCTAGGCTTATCTCTTCTTAGACGATAGCAATTTGGTCTTATGTGACCAGCAAACCCATAATAGTGACATGACAGAGGTGGTCTGAATTTTGTTGTGGACTTAGACGTGGTGTGCATTGAAGGGAGAGGTACCAAATATCTTCTTGGGTGATTATTAATCGTGACCTCCTTTACATGGGAAGATGTTCTTCCAAGGTGTTTTCCATGCGAGTCTTTGAAGGAGGACTCGTCCTTAGAGCGTGAGGAAAGGAGAGCATCCTTCAATTTGTGGGGTATGACGGTGGAAGGTCTTGCATGGTTTGCTAGGTTGGGATGTGTATGACTAACTCCTTGAAAATATACAAAATCCGGCATATGTGATACAGAAGTTTCTGATGACTCCCTAACAAAGATGACTCGTTCAGATTCTTTTGGTGGATGAGTTAATAGGGAGAGAGGATCTAGGAATCTAAGGCATATGATTGCGGAAAGACCGAGAGAGATCGTTGTTGTGGGAGGTTGTTTCACTCTTTTTCATCATAGGGGTTGCCTCTGGAAGATCCATCTCAAGCGATATGATCCTTGATTTAGATAATGTTAGTTCTTCCAAGTTGTTTAACCTTTCTATCTTTATAGACGATAAAGTGTTGACCAGACTGACTTAGTACTCTCCAATAATGGTTATCTCAAGGTCACGGGCAATGATGTTACTCTCCAGGAACTTCCGTTCCTTTTTAAGACAAACATAGTCTTCTTTTAATTTTTCATTCTCCTTCCTGAGAGTGAGGCACTATACATTGAGTTCCTCGTAGGCATCTTTGGTAGATCCTTTCTCATATTCATCTTCCTCTTTGTTGCTCCCAACATCCTCACTTGCTCTGTCCAATGAATTCATTACCCGAGGACCGTCATAGGTAAGGGTAGTGGAGGTGATAATAGGAATGGAGGGGTTGTGATATCCTTTAGAGGATACGAGAATGATGTACTTGGATTGTGCGTCCTTGTCACTTATGTTGGTGTCGTTCTCGACTCCTGCTTCAATCTCTCACTCACTCTCGTCATCCAAAGTGATGGTAAAGCTCGTCTTCTCCTTTTGTTTAATAGAATTGGTACATTCAACTTGAATGTTACCAAAACCTTGACACTCATACCATTGGATGCCTTAAGGTCAGTTTGAGCTTGAGGGGAAGTTCGAATAACTTTGATCACTCCTATTAGGAGACAATATTCTCGAAGAGGTGATTGATCTCGGAGTTGGTTGATTTGAGGTTTTCTCTTTTATAGATTTAAAGAATTTGCAAAATTTTCTAGCAAGAATAGCAAGGTCCTCCTCATCAATATCAATGGAATCGTCATCGTTATCCATTGGGTTGGGAGGAGTGGATTTCAAGGCCATGCCCTTAGTGGAGCTGGATAGGGTACCGTGAGACGAAAGGTGAGTAAGTTCATAGGTTTGAAGCTTTCCTACTAACTTTTCAACCTTGAGGGAGTCAATATTGTGGCTCTCCTCGATGGCAGTAACTGTAGGCCTAAACTATTCAGGTAAGGACCTAAGAATTTTCCTCACAACTTTTGAAGACATGAGGGGTTTACCTAAAGCAAATAATGAATTAACAATCTCGCTAAGGTCGGAATAGAAAAGGTCAAAAGACTCACTATCAGACATTTTAAGTTCTTCAAACCTAGTTGTTAACATCCGAAGTTTGGATGCCTTAATCGTCTGGGTTCCTTCATGAGTTACTTGAAGAATAACCCAAGCTTCTTTAGTTGTCTCACATTGTGAAATTCTAGGGAATTTACTAAAACTCAGGGCATTGTGTATTGCGCCAAGTGCTTTGTAATTATACACAACACAAGAGTTGTCTGTCGCCATCCATTCAGATTTAGTTTTGTCCTGAGATTCATGAGTGGTGGCATCTTTAATTTTTCGCAACTCATAGCCATGAACAATAGACCTGTAAACATGTATCCCCATGGAATTAAGGAAAGCTCTCATTCTAGCTTCCTAGTAGGGATAGTTTGAGTCATTAAAACACGGCGAATGAGTTACAAAAAGGCCCCCTCTTTCTAACTTAGGGTTCATGGCAGCTATGTGATCTACTCAGGTGGTTAAACCTAAATATGAGAACTAAGCTCTTATACCAATTGAAATTATATCTACCAACCACTTCAAGAAACCTAAGAGGGGTGAATAGATTTATGACCGTTATTAACAAATATTAGCTGGATAGATTTACTCATTTAAATTTTTTTCCTACAAGTCTAATATGTTAAAGTTAACGGAGTGGATAAAAGAAATCACAAACTAATACCAACAACCCTAAAACAGGTACACATGATATAATGTGGAAACCCTAGGTACAATTATCCCCGGGATGAAAGCAACGACACAAAACACACAACTTAAATTACTAAGAATCAAGAAGGTTATCAAAATAAATGGAAAGGACTTATACTAATACACCCATGGATGCTTAACTCTAGTATTGTTGATGCAACTTCCCCAACTCCTTTGATCCCACAGTGTCCATGGGTGCCACTCCCGATCTCCGTATTAACGATGGTTCTGAGTTCCCTCGGCCTGATGTGTGTGTAGTGGGGAAGGTATGTGTATGATATGGTTGATGGATGGATAGAACAAGGAATTAACAAGTATAATCCATGGAGGATATGGTAGAACCTTGATAAAACCCAAGTAAATTTGCTTCAACTATGAAGAAGAAGCATAAGGGTGAAAGGAGGCCTACAGAGAAGCTGAAGCTAAAGCACACAGTAGCTTCTACTGAAGTGGAGAAGGCTAAACCCTAGCTACCGTTAAGCTGTGTATTTATAGAAAAATACATCGGCGCTAGAGCGCTCTTCGAGCGTAGTTAAAGATGGAAGGCTTTTTTTGCCGGCACTAATGAGAGTCGTTAGGGTTTCATTGCTGAGCTCGATCGCTCTTTGGGCGTGCTACAGGCGCCTGGAAAACCTAACTCTTGTCAAAGAGAAAATGAGACATTAAATAGGGGTTCTCGAGCTCTCTTCAGGCGCGTCAATGTCTAAGCTCTCGGCTTCTCAAGATAGGCACAATTTCATGTTTTCACTCGATACCGCTCGAGCTTTCTTCGAACGCTCCATGGCACTGCAAGGTGCTCGAGCCCCTTCGCACGCTAGTGCCTAAAATCCATTGTAAGCCATGAATTCTCTAAGAAAATAATATATGAAAACTACCCTATTGATATGACATGAATGCATATGGATGTGTGCATGTGAGTTCCATATACCTTGTAAGGATCGAAACGGGGTTGCTGAATGTGATCAGGATGAATGACCTAGACACATACACCCAAAACCCCCCAAACCCAAAATCAAAGGTACATACATAATGGTTTTGTTGCTTCATCTGGGAATAGCCAAATTACTAACACCACCCATGTTCCATCATGCAAAGCATTCCCATTCATATGCGCTAGGCAGTATATGGCTCACTACACAAAGGCAAGGCACGAGAACGCATGGCTCATGACATATCACGACTCACGACTTGCAAACCACCACCTCTACCACAAAACCAGGTAGCACAAAGGTTTGCTCACTCTCAGATACCCACTATAATCCTACTCCTACAAATAATATAACAACCCTACTCCCATATGTATGATAAATCATGATATGAAAAACAACGGTTCTATCATGAAGCATGTTAACATCTCATCACATATAGAGGTGGCTAATTTGAGTGATACCTCTATTCGAACAACTCGTTTGGATTTCTAACTAGAATCGGCATTCGCGAGACACCTTTCTAATCAGATTCCCAAAGTACTCAACCGGACACCCAACGAAAGCAATATCATCCTTAAAGTCCTACCTCCATACCCACATATCCTTATAGCATGCACTTATCATGTCTCATCTGAATACAAGCATACAAGCATACTCATATCATGAATGCAACATATAAGTAAACTCTCTCGACATGCCACAACCCTTCCAATGGTTCGAAGGTATTAGAACCTATAGCTCTAATACCAATCTATAACATACCAACCCCGAATAATATATTGAACATTAAAGAAATAACTAAATCATTTTATTGAGTTCGAACTGGATATTGATCACACATTAAAGGTTTCAAATGATACAAAATACTCTCCTTATTAGTGTTACAAGGCACTTAAATCAAATCCTACCGTCAGAACTTTAGAAAAAATTTACGAGGATGGATTTGTTTGAAATACTAATCAGCCATTTTTGTACCTAATAAACACCCACATGAGATCGCTACAACAAGCTAAAAAGGAACCTCAAACCATGCATATGCTTAAGAAAGTAAGCTAACAGTGGAACAAGATACAGATACAACTACTACAACTTGATCCGAGTTTTGTTCATGTTACCAAAAAAAGCTAAAAGCATCATGGATTCTTCACCAAGCATGCAATAAATGGTAGTGGCCTTAAGGTCTTACATCATGATATAACCAGTTACATCAGCTACATAAATATACATTAATTGAACAAGAAAATGTAAATCTAAAGCATGCTATAAACATAAACATTCTAGTCCATCCGTGAATGGGACGAGCCATTGAATCATCAAGCATCCACCAATACCTTGCCGCTAACCTGAAATGTTATTATAAAACATGAGCCCAGGGCTCATAGCATATATAATAAATGATTAATGCATAAATAAAATGTGAGGATGGTTATGCAACAGTTGTAAAAGTAAAACATTTAAAGGAAAACTATCTTTTGCTACACGCAAAACCCATCACTTTCCTCTACGGCTCTATGCCGAAAGTTTGGCTAACTCATTTGGTCACAAAAACCCGCTCTCCTTAACGGCACGAAGCCGAAAGTTAGGCTAACCTGGTTGGTCACAAAGACCCGCTCTCCTTTATGACCTGAAGTCGAGGGTTAGGCTAACCCGGTTGGTCACGAGGATCCACTCTCTTTTACGGCCCGAAGACGAAGGTTAGGATGACCGATGCCATCAGAATCCAACTCATAAGATATGTTACACCAGGATAAGTAGTTCAGATATCAACAATCAAAATATCTAGAATAAGGATATCAACAATCAGCATATATATAGCGAGGATATCAACAATTAGGATATCTAGAATAATGATATCAACAATCAGGATATCTATAGTAAGGATATCAACAATCAGGATATCTACAATAACGATATCAATAATCAGCATATCTATAGCGAGGATATCAACAATTAGGACATCTAGAACAATGATATCAATAATCAGGATATCTATAACAAGGATATCAACAATCACGATATCTAGAACAAGCTACAACAAAGATAGCGTACTCCACATGATATACACAGTGAAGATATCACCTATAAGTCATATAATACACCCAACATGGATATCAAATCAACAAACATGATATATGCAACATAGATATCAACTAATCATATGATGTACACACAAAGGATATCTTATACAACAAGCATGATATACGCAACTTTGATATCATAAGTAACCAACGGGATATGCATAACCAAGATATCAACACTAACTCACAGGATATAATGCTACACGTATATCTATACTGAGGCTGATAAGGTTAGGGCCAAACGTAAATGTTTGTATTTTGGCTATTCCCGGGTTGAGCAAATAAAACCATTGTGTCCGTACCTTCCATTTTGGGTTTGAGGTTTTTGGGTGTTTGTGTCTAGGTATTCTATTCTACTCATATTCAGCAAGCCCACTCTGATCCTTACTGGTATATGGCAATGACATACACACACCCCATTTGCATTGACATCATATCATTAGGGTTCTTAGTGTATATTGTTGCCTTAGAGAATTCATGACTTACCATGAATTCTAGGCACTGGTGTACAAAGGGGCTTGAACCCCTTGTAGCTTCCTGGAGCATTCGTAGAAACCTCGTGCGGCATCGAGCAAAAAACATTTAGTTGTTCTTATCTCAATAAGCCGAGAGTTGAGACATTGAGGCACGCGAAGAGAGCCCAGAGAGAGCTCGATTGGCCCTATTTAATGTCTTAATTTCTCATAGTCGAGAGTTCGGTTTTCTAAGCACCTGTAGTGCGCCCAAAGAGCGACCGAGTTTAATGGTAAAACCTTAACCATTCTCATTGGTGCGGGCAAAAAAAGCCGGTCATCTTTAACTGTGCCTGTATAACGCTTGAACGCCTTCTAGCACCTATAGCGCGCTCATATAGCGATCTAGCGCTAGTGTGTTTGTCTATATAAGAACCTCATACGTGCCGTTAGGTTCTTTAGAATCCCCTCCTAGCCTTCTTTGATGTTCATGGAGGAGCTGTTGCTGCCTCTTAGGCTTCCTCAAGCCTTGGTGTTGGATCTCACTATCAACACCTTACGATACATCACAAACCCAAGGTAATACATCCTTCTTCCTTCCTTCAGGTTGTATGTATGTCTATCCATGTTAGGTATAGATTTCCTTGGGTTGTATATGATGTATCTAGCATAGCTATTACATGTCTTTGGTTTTATTAAGTATTGCATTCATAGCATGTTAGTTGAGGAACCCCTTGTTAGGATAACCATAGGCATTGAGACTTATGTTAGTTTCATCACCCTAGGCTCGGTTGTCTTACCGTGTATTAACCTGAGACCGTGTGACTTATGATAGTCTCACATGCATGCCTCTTGGCTAGTAGTTTCGGAGAAGTCTCCAATGTTAGCACCCTTCGGTGTGCCGTAGTTCTTATATTTCTTAGAATCGGTAAGTAGACCACAATTGGAGTTATGACCACAGATGTTCCTGTCCTCACGGTCGTTAGGAGTCCATCTTTGCTCATCATATTTATTTTCATCATTCCCACCACCTTCCACTTGTACTGTGCATGAACGCACACTTGGCCGAGGTATCTCGGAGCCCTCTTTAATAGGGAGATCGGGACTACATCCCGTGGATTGAGTATGTAGATACTTATATAACGTGAGAGGGGGAACTATCGCGACTTTGGAGTCAACAAGGGGCTTAGGGATGAGTTTTCAAGTTTAGAGGATAAGTTTTCCATCGGGAGTTACGGGTGTTTCCTAGTCTGTTTATCTTGTAAACCTTTTGGCTTATAGTGCATAGTTTCCACCGTGTGTCGGTGCCGTGGTTTTCATCCGAGGGAGCTTCCCTAGGGTTTCCATGGATATCGTGTGTTCCTTATGGTTGTTGCATGTTATAGCTTATTTACAGTTTTATGCCAATATTCTAATTATTAACATTAACCTGTTATCATGTTAGGTTAGATAATTAATTATTAAAATTGAAATTTTTTAATTTTTCGGTTCCTAACCTATTCCCCCCCATAGGTTAGTTTATCAGTTCGTAGAGGTACTTTCAATTGGTATCACTGCAAGGTTCTCGCCCTATGGACTCACGTCCTGAGTAGATCCATTGCATGTTGTGAACCTGTCATCTATATCAGATGACTATGTGGCTATTTTTCATGTTAAGTTTGTTGGTTTCCAATTAACCAACCCTCATCTTTTCTTGTTGGATAGAGCACTCTTTCCTTCCAAAATTGTCATTCAGTACCCTTGAATAACTTTCTTCTGCTAAATAGCAATTTACCCTGTCAAGCTTTATTTTGTACAGAGTGATGGTCATTGCACTTTATAGGAACCATAGGGACCCTTTGTGCCGGCCCATTCACGTTCTCGGTGTGTCAGTAATTTCCCCTTCCAAGTCTCTTCTTGTGTAGTGAGCTGACACATTCATTGTACATCCCTTAGGTTTTCTTTAGGTGTTATCTTTGTGCCATTTGGTTCTCTTTAACCCCTTCCTTTAACCATGTGTGTCTGTTGTAGGATTTGTTTTTTTTTTCTTTTCCTCTAGTATTATTTCTTCTAGAGAGCTCATATGAGAGAAATTATATATACTATGTATATTCTTACTTTTTTCTTGCATGCTTGTGTGCTTGTACTGCATGTTTGTTACGTTAATACATTTAAAATTCATGCTTTTATGTATTTTTTTTTTATCATTGATCCCTGGTATATTAATGTGAAACAATTGAGAGGTATTTGCATTTACTATTTTCATATCTATTGTGTATGATGTTTGAATGCATAGTCCGTATATTCTTTCTAGTATTTGACTCGATGCATGAAGCGCGGAAGATCAGGTCAAAGGTTCTGACAAATATACAAGTGGGATCACAATTGAAATGGACCCAAATAATCCATTGGCTTGATTGTAGCACATCATTATAGTAGCCAGTCTTGGCTAGGTCAAACGGATCAAATTTGGGTCTGTAAATTAGATGTCCGAGTTCGATGTGTTAGTACACTTGGAGTGTATTGAGCAGGATCATTATGATGATCAATTCTATACTGACTATGTCAATTGATCTACATCTTATATTATCATGTATAGCATGTACTCTTAATCCCGATGTGATTGATCGAATCATGTTTATATAATGCATAGTGCTTTGAGTCTCCAATAGCTGAGATTTCGATATTGAGATCAATATGATCGGTGGGTTGGGTACTGTCATTATTGGTTCGATGATTGATAATCAAATGATGGAAACCACGTCTGACTTAGGTTGAGGAGTCCCCCATCGTGTACTTTGCTTATAAGTTTGATTATGCCAAATCTGTACAGTGGATCGTTTGATCTGGCATACTCAATAAGTTAAGCGGTGCGGTTGCGAGGAAAAGAGGATTATCGAACAGGGTTGTCAGTAACGTAATTCGATTATCGGGAATCCATATCTTAAACATGGGGAGACTATAGTGCAAATTATAATTGGAAA
>JAULLG010163276.1:0-12756 GCA_035668355.1 Sarracenia leucophylla
ACAGGGTGATGGGGTAGATTATGAAGGTGTGAGAGGGGGTTGTTGGGGACGGGAAGGGGGTGTAGGGGGGTTTGGTGTGGTGAGGTCGGGGGTAGGATGGAAAAAGTGTGTTGTGACTGGATCCAAAGTGGGGGTGTGAGTGACCAAGGTGTGGATCCGGTCATTGCCGAAGTGGAGGAGGTTGAGGCATTGGTGTAATGGTGGGGTGTGCAATGTATGAGGTGTATGGAGGTCACGTGTGGGTCCAATGTGACGAATGGTATTTTGTTGTCACGTTGGGTTGACAATGGGGTATTTTGTTAGCATGGGAGGTCACTGTGGTGGGGGTAAAGGTCCGTGGATGTGCATGGCGGCCATCATCCTCTGCATGTACTCCTCCTGTACGGCGAGGGAGTCCTCGATGTGCTGGAGGCTGCCGTCCAGCCGATCATAGTCACCACTAGTAAATACCCATGGTGTCTCGGGGGCATCGGCGAGGGCGCAGATAGAGGGGCTAGATGGCCGGGGCGATGGAGGTCAGGCAATGGTGTGAAAGGGCATGGTTGGTGGGACGGGAGGTGGTGCCTGGCGCTTGGCGAGAGCGGTCATGCTTTTGGTCCAGTTGGCCAGTGGGTAGCTATTGTCTTGGCGGTCGGCAACTTCGGTACGGGGGACGATGAATGGTTGGTAGAGGTCTTTGGTGGCGTGTTGGAGGTAGGGGACGATGACCTTGGCATAGGGAAGGTCGAGTTTCGGGTTATCGGCCAACCTTGCCATTTGCCCGATCATCAGCTCAAGAATGCAAAATTGGTAGTTAGCGTGGATGGCGTAAAGGGCTCGAAGGTTCTCATTCCTCCGTTCGTCCTTGTGGATTGTGCAGAAGACGTTGGCCTTGATGACTGTGTAGGGAAACCACAACCTCTCCACCAGTTCGCCATACCGGACAAAGTTATGCCCAAGAGGATAGCGGCCTTCGGAGACCGCTACTGCCATGTCGGTGAGAGAGAGATGCTCAGGGATGGTGTCCCGTTCGTCAAAATGTTCATCCTTGATGGTGTCGTGGACGTCAAGTGTCTCAGCAAGAGTGTTGGCGTCGAGCTCCATGTTGTAGCCGTCGACCGAATTGTTGTAGTACTCTTCCAATTGCTTGTCGGCATTCTCTCGAAGGTCCCGCCGTAGGTTTTGATAAAAGAGTCAGACCACCCTTGGGTAGATGGTTGAGAAGGGGTCGAAGAGACCACCGAGGCGCCGGGCGTTCATAAGGTCGACGCCAACCCGTGCCACGGGGCAATGCCGCAGGAACTCTGATAGTGAATGTGTAATCCCAAGAGGGGGGTGAATTGGACTTTAGAAAAAATTATTTTAAATAAAAAGTTTAAATCCAAGTGTGCAATATACAATGAACAAACTAAAGTAATGCAAAGTAAAATAAATAAAGAAAAGGTAGAGTATAGGAGATGACACTATGGTTTACAAGGTTCGGCACTAAGGCCTACGTCCTTGCCTCAAGCTAATTGGTTTGAAGATTGCACTATCCCTCCTTAGTCTAGGCGGAGATGCCTCTTTCCTTCGATTAGGTAGAGTAGCCTCTCTCCTTAGTCAAGGCAGAGAAACCTCTCTTGAGAATCACCTTTCTCAAGTACAAGAGCTTTTTCAGAAATGAATTCTCTATTACAACGAAGATTGAAACAAGTGCGTACAATGAAATTGGCTCTAATGATAGCCGAGTAAGTACAAGTGTATGCTCTCTAATTCACTCTCAAAGAATGTAAGAAATAAAGCTCAAAGAGTATCAAGATTTTCTCACAAATTTGAATTGAAAATTCAAGAAATTGAAGCACGAAAGTGTAAGTATGTGAAAGAATAATTCAAAGGCTTGAAGTATTGAAAACCAGAGCTCAAGGGCTCTATTTCTAGGCCAAGAAACTGAAATAGCTGTTAGACAAAATATGGAAACTTTGAACTAGCCGTTGTTCTTCAAAATTCGAAAATTGGCCTTGTCGATCGACTGACCAAAGGCTCGGTCGATTGACATGTTTAAAAATCAGTTTCCAGTTTTGGCTTTTCCCTCAGTCGACTAATAAATGGCCTTAGTCGACTGAACATCCTTTTTAACACTTAAAAATGATTTTTCAAAAGATTTTAATACCTTAGCTTTTTTGGAAAAACATTTTAAAGTTACTTTAGATGTCCTATGAGCTTCCTACACCACATTTAATGATTATAGTGAATTTACATAAAGATTAAAACATAAAGAACTTTTATAGGATCCTCTTTTTTGCGACATTCCTCAAGCCTTTCGCGATACTTTGTAAATCCGTCGTTAAAGATATTCTTTTCAATCTAAGTCACGGTATCCTTTGTATCATGAATTGTGCTATTTCTTTCTTTCCTGTAAATAATCTCAATGTGCACAATTAGATACATAGGTTTGTTATCATCAAAATGGATGTTGAAACCTTGTTAGGCCAACAAACTCCTCCTCCATCGGGAAGTGCGTCATCTGGTGGAGTTCGACGGTGACCCATACACCGGAAACTTTGGTGGCTGGGCCTTGAGAAGATGCTCCTCGGGCGCCGGTGTGTGCCCGTTTTGGTACTTGGGATGCCATTCTTGAGTATCGGAGGGCTCGAGTCGAGTTTTTAGAGGGAAGAGAGAGATTAGAGAGAGTTTGAGTTGTGAGAATGAGGGTGGTGGCACGAAGTTTTTATAGATTTTAGACGTGGCATCCGGACTCTAGGGGCAAAGCCCTGATGGTTTTAGTCCTGAATGTTTTGGGGTTTCTAGAGGGGTAAGAGTCCGGACAGGAGTCCAGACTCTAGCTGAGAGTCATGACGGATATCAGGATGGGCCGTTGTCGTCCCCACGGAGGTCAGGACGGTGTATGAATAGTCCGAATGGTAGTGCACAGTCCAGACGATTTTCGACGGTTGAGCTCTCACACCTTTTCGAGGTGTCGGTGCCATAATGACGCATCGTAGACGTAAACGTCCTTTGAAATACAGTCCAGATTGTAATGGTGAGTCCGGACAGTGGTACCAGGTGGCAGTTATGTACTGCATCCTTTGGTGTTTCGTCCAGACAGTTTTGATGGGGAGTCCGGATGATGACGTTTGGTCTGACTGTACGGTTGATACGTTTGGTGACCGTTATGATTCTATATCGTCCGAACGCTAGGGTTTTACCGCCCAGGCTTTTTGTTGTATAAATATGTAAAAATTATCAAACCTTTATGTTAGTATTTTTACAAGCTCTAAGATATGACTCGAGATTGGAGCAGCTTCTAAGACTCGATAGGCCCAAAGTAGCTGCTAGAACAAATGGTCTTAGTGTGGACACCAGACATCTCCACACTGATGATCACGTTACTTAAACATGATAGAAGCAGGGTCTTTTATACTCAGAGTCCCAGGAGTTGGATTCCTTGCAGTACATCTTCAATCTGATCTTCGGATTGAATAGGCCGGTAGCTCGACGTATTACAGCTGGATATGTCAGTAAGGTCGTGGACATGAGTCTCAATCCATCCAGTGGGCTTACTCATCGCTCTATTGACCACCTTGGAGATATGTCGTTCTCTATAACAGTCATACACTTTAAAACGTGTGTTGTAGTAGTCTACTAGCCCGCAACAACTTTCTTTGAGGTAACCTCTACAGAATCCCTGTCTCTTCACTCTACGTTTCAAGGCATAGAGACTTTTACCTTGACACGGTTCTTATTGACCGAAACTGGGCACAAGTTCCACTTTACCTCAGCGTGTGAAGAGGACAACTCTGCTTAAGAGAGTAGTTTAACGTCTTCGGACCGAAAAATTTGAAATTTTTTCGAGGTTTTGCTTTTGCTTTGCTTTCTTCACTATATTTAACCATACCTTTCTCGAAGTGTTACAATCCATGTAGCTCCACTCATAGACAACTTTGAACCAAGCCTCAAATCTACGTTTCACCTTTTGAACACATTCCAGTTTTTCCTGAACAATGTGAAATTGTAACAAAGCCTTGGGACATTCTAAAGAATGTTTCCAAAGCCTTATTTTCTCATTTCTTCCTCTAGCTCTGCAAACTTCGCCCACTCCTTTAGAATGCCCACAGAACAACTTCTTAACCAATATGTATCTATGTCATCAACTTCAACCATTAAATTGCGATGTCCCTTAACTATTGGTGTGGGAGAGTTATGAAACTATTTTTTGTGCATTTGTGTAGTCGGAACTTCTCTAAACCTTCTATGATCATGCTTATTTCCCCTTAACATCTCATTGTGGAATAGGTTAGCATGAGCAAACTTCCTGATATTCTCTGTTAAAGGCCCTATACACTACCAAAATGATTTATGGCATATACAAAAGCACTTGGCTTACTAAGCTTCACAAAGCCATACCTTAGGTTGCTCCTCCATCTCCCCTTGTTTCGAATAAACACTTCTAGTACAGAGCCACATTGTTAAAAATTATCCAAAGCCGTTGAATATGCATCTATTCTGGGAGATTATCAATGAAGATGGTTGAAATGGATAGTTAGGTTTTCTGACAATGAGATAGGATTTTTTGAGTTTGGGTAGACAAACAAACTACATAATACTAAAAAAAATATCATTACAATTTTTTTACCAATAATTTCACAGTTCATCAAATTTCATTATTAGAAAAACTGATTTATTTAATTCTGATAAACAAGTCAAGCTAGTTGCACAAGGATAGCAGCAACTGCACAATTTTGCAGCACGAGACCAGCTGAGCAACCAAGCATTGCACAACCAATGCTCAACCAACATAAGCCCAACATTGTTGTGTAGCCAAGCTCAACCCAACATAAGCCCAACTTTAGTGCACAGCCAAGCTCAAGCCAGCAAAGCCAAGCATTGCTGCACAACCAAGCATCACAGCTACAACCAATGCTTAACCAACTGCACATGAAGAGCAAGTGCAGCCCTGCCACAAGCGAAAGCCAAATAGTTACAGCCAAAGCCAATCAATTGCCAACTGCACAAGTTGAGCAGTTATAGTAGTTTCAGAACATCTGTGCACTACAGCCAAACAGAATGGTGTAGAGAAGGTGTAGAGTCTAAGAGATAATTTGATTTGTTAGTTTGTCAGTTAGGTGGTTAGATAACAGTTGTATACAACTAGTGTAATATATATAAGGCATGGCTTTGTACATATGTAGTAGTACAAAAAGAACTGAAAATAAAAGTCCTATTTTCTGATCATTTTTCCTTCAGTTCACTTAAGTCTGGAAACACCATTTTTTTCATGGTACGAGAGCTTTAGCTCATATGAGCATGAGTTCTTTTCCGTCTTTGATTCCTTCCACCTTCTAGTTTAAGTCTTCTCATCTCAAACTTGAACTCATTAGTTATAGTAAAGTTAGAATCCTCGAATTATGTGATATGAAGAAATCAAATGCAAAACATTCTTCAAGCAACAAGGTTGATCGAATTTGTAGATGGATCTATCTTATGTCCTCCATTGACAGTCTTGGATGAATTCAACAAGGAAGTCGAAAATCTAGAAGTAGTAGAGTGGAAACTAATTGACACACATCTTCTGAGAAGTATAACTTCTATTTTATCACTAGCTGTTTACACATCAATCATCTTTTACAAGAATTGTAGTGAGGTCTGTCTTAATCTGAGTAGGAAATTTTCATCATTATCAAGATCTCATATACAATAATTAAAGATTACTCTCAATAATGTTAGAAAATCCACAAAGACAATGGAACTATATCTTCAAGAAGTCAAGGAAATTACTGATACTTTGGCCTTGGCATCTATTACTATTGAACCAAAAGATTTGATTTTGATAGTGTTAAATGATTTACTAGACGAATATAGTGCATTCAAAGCAATGATAAGAACTATATCATGTTTGATGACAATGGAAGAACTGTCATCTCTTCTCTACTCTAAAGCATTGCACATCGAAAAATCGAATGAAATTTCCATTGATCTAAATATGACTGCTGCAGCAAACTCTGTAATGAATAGAGGTGGTTTTCATACTCAAGGAATATGTTATTACAGAGGATCGAGAGGTAAGCAGTCGAATTATAGAGGATCAAGAGGAAGAAATTTTTATAGAGGATCAAACTCTTCTCAAAATCAAGGTTTAAATTAGTTTTTGAATCATCCTTTTGTTTCACCTTTACAACATGTTGTTTGTCAGATCTATGGGAACAGATATCATTCTACAATTGGCTGTTGGCATAGAATGGACTCAAGATTTGCAGGTTCTCATCCTCAAACATCAAATTCACAAACTAAGGCATGGACTGTAGTAAGTGTTCCACAATCAAGCCAGAATTTATTTCTTGATACTGTTATAATGACAATATGGCACATGATCTGCGTAATTTGCACCTGTATCAACCTTATCAAGGTAATGATCAAGTCATAATTGGTGATGGTTCCACTATGCCTATTGCTCATACTGGTAAAGGAATTTTACTACACCAAACCATTCTTTTGGCCTTAATAGATTTCTGCATATTCCTGATATGGCCTCTAATTTGATATCTATCCAAATATTTACCAAGGATCACTACTAGAAAAACTGCTTTTTGCCACGGAGTTTTTTGCGTCGGCTACAATGCCGTGTCAAAAAATGGGTTTTTACGGTGGCAAAAAGACCCGATGCAAAAAGGTTGTTTTTTACGATAAGAAAAGGCCATCGCAAAAAGACCTGATGCAAAAAGTGGGTTTTTACGATGGTAAGATGCTGTCGTAAAAAAACCAAACGCAAAAAATGAGTTTTTGTGACGAGAATAGGCCGTCGCGCGCAAAAAGATCCGAAGCAAAACGTGGGTTTTTGCGACAGAAAGAGCATCGCCGCGAAAAGATCCGACGTAAAAAGTGGGTATTTACGATGGTAAGAGCGTCGACACAAAATCCCGACGCAAATAAGTCTAATTATTTTAAAAATATATATTAAATACGTCTAACCAAATTAAGTTCAATCATATTTTTATTAAATATTTTTATTATTTTATAAAAAATATTAAATATGTCTAAATATTTTATAATTTTTTGAAATAAATATTTTTTTCTCAAAATTATATTTTTTATTAATTTTGAGAAAAAATTGTTAAACAACTATTATTCTATCAATTAGTTACCGATATTGGATTAACCTAAATTTTTTCATAAATACGAAACTCGATGAGTTATACATAATGAACGAATCCGATCATAAAAATATGTTTTGAAATAAAAAAAATAATTAAAAAAAGTAATTTAAGTCAAATCCACTTCTCAATCCATAATTAATTAAATAATGTCATAATTATTCTAAATGATAAAAATTATATATTTTCCATAAAACTATTATTTTAAATCAAATCTACAATAAAAACGATGAAAAACATAAATTATTTTTGCATCAGTGTACTCCTCTCTTTGAGTTGATTTACGATATAGATCCTCACTACAAAAGATACTCTCTTTCTCTCTAAAAAGATTACAATAAATGTAATAAAAAGGAGAAAAGAAAAAATACGAAGTCTAGCTAAGATGCCTAGACAAAAGCTCAAGGAATGTGAAATTAATTTCTGAGCATAGTGAAACAGTAAAATGGTAGTTGCACGACTTGAATGCTTTTCTGAATGTTTTCACTAACCTCTTTAAACTTGAATAAATCCCTTTAAATTGTCCTCATAAATATTTGATCGTTGGAGGCAAGGTACAGTAGCCGTTGGCGCATTTAATACTTCAAAAACTTTCCATTGAAAAGCAGAGATATAAAAATATTATATAGGGGGGTCGGCACAGGTTGAAATTGGGATGACCCAATTTTTGAATCAGGGAAGTGGGACGACACATCATGAAAAGGGGACGACACATTTTATGTAACCCAGAATATCTGAAACAATTGGGTCGGCACAGAGGGGATCTGGGACGACACAATTTAAAATACAGAGAGTTCAAAAACTGGGCCAAAAGAGGGACGGCACATATGCCATGTAGGACAGAACACTTTTGTGAAGTAAAGCAAGGCTCGAAAAAGTGGGACGACCCTGCTGAGAAAATGTGTCGGCTTAGTATTTTGCAGAAGCTTAACCAAGGCAAAATGTTCCGAGACACAAGTTGAAGCTTCGGAACAAACAGACAAAAAGGCAACTGTTAGAAGGAAATGTTCAGAAACAAAAAGGAAAGATTCGGAACAAAAGACCATGAGAAAAGAAAGGTTTCAGAAAAAAGATGAGTTGTTTAGAAACAAACGACCACTAAGCAGGTTTTAACAGATTCAAAAAGTTTCGGAACAAGTGAGAAAGTATCGAAACAATTTTGTTAAGGAACAAATATAAGATTTGAAACAAAGGAAAATACTTCGAAACAAAACTAATCAAAACAGGGATGGAAGCAACAAAGACATAAAGATTCGAAACAATTGAAATTGTTTCGGAACAAAAACCAGGAATATGAGAGAATTTTTTTTTTTTGTTTTTTCTTATCTTTTTGGGATATCTTAGCAAAAATAAAATCCTGAAACACATTACAAACAAAGCTAAGATATTGGCAACAAAACAAATCAATTTGTTGTTAGGTTAAAACCATGGTAGAATGGATTGAAAGCTTTTAGGCCAACAATCTCCCCCTTTTTGACATGAAAACAATTGATTTGCAAAACAATGTTAAGATATGTAAAAATTAAGCTCAAATTGGATAAAAAATGTAATATAAAAAATTATATGATCTATGAGTTTCTAGATATGCAAGAATGGGAAAGAATAGGCAGTATATTCTATGCAAATCAATCAAATAACTTCTCCCCCTTTGGCATGACAAAAAGAAAAGGGACAACATTTTATAAAAAAGATTAACTCCCCCTTTGTCATATAAAAGATGTCAGGAGAGAAAAAAAAAATCTCCAATTTCATATGTATATAAAATGATGCAAATATGTTTAAAAGATGCTAATGCAGAACGGGTTTACGAACTATTCATTCTTTGGCCGTCATGCACTTTTGGATCTCTCAACATATAGGCACAACCAATTGAATATGAAACGGAATTTTTGATGAAAACTTTGAGTAAAAACATTTGAATCTAAAAGCTCCCCCTTTTTTGTTTCACAAAAGGCAGAACATAATCAAAACAAATTTTCTTAAAGAAATCTCCCCCTTTCTTTTTCAGTAATACCACACAAAAAAAAAAACTTTCTAAAACATGTATTACACATGGAAAGCTTTTAGGCTAAAAATAATAGGCATGCACAGAACAAGCACAACTTTTCAAAAGAAATCACACACACACAGCTGGCTGTCAAACACACAGCCAACTGACTCAACCATTAAAATTTATAGATTGAATAGACAACAAAAACAAATTGAGCATACTATCAATTCCTAAGCATACAGAAGTGAGCACACAAGCAAGCAAGCAAGCATGATCAACCATGCAGAGAAAAAGAGGCACAAGATTTTAACAAATGCATGAGCTAATTGACCACAAGAAATTGATAGCACAAAAAAATCATAAACCATGCACAGATAACCAAAAGTAAATTGCGGCATCTATTGTTCTAAATATGTCCAAAAACATAAGTTCTGAGTTTTAAGAAAATACGAAACAATCAAACAAGAAAAGATCAAGAGGCATCGATATGGATGTCCTTTGGAGGCTTTTTCTTCCTCTCAAAAGTCTGAGAAACTGGAGGTACAGGTCTTCTCTCATATGGTGAGCTTTCGGTTGGAGTAGTAGCATCACATTTATCCAAAGCAGGGTCCTTTTGTGGTTCAACATGAGAAACATCTACTTAAACTTGTGGTTCTGAAGAATTGCCAGCAACTGGTTCTTGAGATGGGGTAGGTAAAGGTGTAACCAAAGAGGTGTCTTGTTGCTGTGAAGGAATGTCAACAAGAGGTGCATAAGAATCACTGATAGGTGCTTGAGGAGTGACATGAGTAGCATCTTTTAAAGG
Source organism: Sarracenia leucophylla (assembly GCA_035668355.1). Lineage (NCBI taxonomy): Eukaryota > Viridiplantae > Streptophyta > Magnoliopsida > Ericales > Sarraceniaceae > Sarracenia > Sarracenia leucophylla. The sequence continues at coordinate 9,902 of JAULLG010163276.1, forward strand.
AGTTGGATTCAGTGAGGGAGAAGCTACAGTAGAGGTTTGAGCTTGAGAAGGTGATGGTTCATTGGTCATTTCATGAAATTTGGTTGAGGAGACAAAAATTGGGTTTTGAGATAGGTTTGGAGCTTGAGATTCAGAGGCCAGAGGGGATGATGGAGCATCCATGGGAGATTGGGTGCTTCCAAAATTGGATTTAATCCAATTAAATATTGCATCAGTTCTTGAATTGTTAAGATGCATGGCCTTTAAAAAGTTTGGGTCTACTTTGATTTGAGCAGTGATGGGAGTTTCTTTAAGATGTTTGACTTCGGAGCAGAGAAATACTATTGACTGTCCCAAAAATATCAAAATGTTGGTTTATTTGTTCTTAGAAACAGTTTGAGAAGCTTGAAGGGTAGTTTGAGAGGCTTGCAAGGATTTAATCTAAGAGAAGATCTCAAGGAGTATAGGAAAAGAATCTTGAGTTTGAGGTGGATTAACAGTCTCAGAGGAAACAGGAGGATTAGCTGGGGGCAATGCTTGATTGTCTGGAGGAATAGATGGAGCAAGTTTGGCATAGGTCTAAACACCATCAATTTCAACAATGCCCATCCTTTTCAAAGTGGTTTTGTTATAAGTATCAAAAATCCTAAAAGGTTTAGCCTTAACCACTTCTAAATTTACTTTAAAGTGCCTGAAAACCTTACTTAAAAGCATCACATGAGAGAGTGGAGCTACCTTTTTAAAATGGACATTGTGCATATGTGAAATGAAAAGTTGTCCCAAGTTCAGTTGTTTAGAATGCAGAATACACCACATTACAAATAACTGGATTTGAGTGACAATACCAAATTTCCCACGCTGAGGGAGAATTAAGTGGCACACCATGTGATGCAAAATTCTCATCTCAGGTTGGAGTTTGTTAGCATCAAATGTATTTGTAAATACAGGGTCCTCAATTTCAAAAATCTCCTTAGCTGCACTTTCGGGCGAAAAACCTTCACAAGAAAAAGATTTTTGACGATACTTTATACAAATGTCACCTTGAGGGATGTTCAGAATTGAATTGAAAATTGATGGAGTAAGAACAATTTCATTGTCATCAACCCATGTTTGAATGGTGGTTGCATTGAATTTGGAGATACAAAATGGGCATAGAAGGTCCGAATTAAGGAGGGATATCGAGGTTCAGCAAGAGTCAACAAATTATCCCAACCCATTTTTGAAAACTAGACACGAAATTTCATATCAATGGAGTCGAAGAAATCAAAATTGATATTACGGCTGGAAATGATATTACGAGAGAAAAGGGATTAGTTTACCTCTATCGAAGAAGAAGATTTCTTCTGAGATCGTTTAGACAAAGCTTTCCCTTTGTTCTTGCTCTTCTTGTTAGGTCTAGGGCTCGGAGTGTCTTCTTTATAGTGTCGTTTTGACCTTCGCTCTGTCGAGGGGGAAGCCATAGATGAGAAGAACAGAGATTTTGAGAAGAAAGAGTGAAATCGCCTTGGGTGGATCAAGGTTAGGTTGCAGAGGATTTCGAAAGAGAGGGGAATGAAATGTTTCGAATAAAAGGATTGAAACACTTAAAGTATATATATATATATATATATATATATATATATAAGGCATATTGTTTCGAAATATTTTAAAAGGATTCGAATCTTTTGAGATAAAAATTGAATGATTCGAAACGTTTGATTTTGATTCGAAACAAAAAGAGATTTAAAACACGAAATGTTTCAGAACAAATTAAAATGTTTCGAAACATTTTGGTGATACAAATAGAAACGATTCGAAACTTTTGAAAATGATTCGAAATAACTTGGATTGAATACAGAACAGGAGCTAAAGATTCAAAACGATATACATAAGATTCGAAACAATTAAATCAAAAACTCAAAATATGAATTTTTGGGTAAAAAGTTTCGTCCAACGCATAAAGAATATCGACACAAACATAAAATGTGACGACACTTTTTCAAAAAAGTATCGACACATTTCACATACAAAAAAGTGCAAAATGAGTGAAAGTGTGCAAATATGAAGCAACAAATGATCATGTAATACATAGCATGAATCTATGAAAAGTATGGTGTAACACTCGGCCTTGAATGATAAATAATCTAAATGGGAATCATCCGAAAACCGGGTATCGGAACTCATGCCGAATATTTATTCATTTTAAACACTAATTTATAAAAATAAGAATATTTTTCTCATCAAGAAGTTTTAAGAAAATTTTGGAAAAAAAAATATTCTAACTCTTAAAATTTTTAGAAATTTCGACAGAGTTTCCCCTTTTTTTGGACCTTCCCGAAACGGGCAATGGTCAAATCTTCACCTATAAACAAAACCTGGACATCAACAGATCAATATAAGCCCTTTAAGGGATTCAACAACAACACTTTTAGTCTATTCTACGCTATATCAAGGCGTTATGCGGCACAACTCTAGTACAATCAACAAGAAAACTCAAAATATCAATAAATCAAGGGTGACCCGTAGGCTCTTGCAACCCGATAGAAAATGAAAACAAAACCAAGCTACTATAACAAAACTAAATAAATCAGAGGTGGCCCGTAGGCTCTTGCAACCCCAACAAAGAAAACAAAACAAAAACCATCTAAACTGAAACGGAAAGTAGATCTACCCCTCGACATCTCATATCCATACAGAAGATGAAAAAGGCCTTATGACCATACAGTAATCCAACGACTGAAAAAATAAACTAAAACTGAATATGTACATTCATCCGACAGAAACGTAATTAATGAAAATAAGGAAAGGTGAACCATTGCCTCTCCTATCCTTGCTCCTAGCATCCAGAATGCTCTCTTTTGCTAGACCTGAAAAATGTTAGGGTGGCTGAGCCACGA